>CABFOV010000160.1:118673-150155 GCA_902141375.1 Timema poppense | reverse complement strand
ATGAAAACGATCAAAGCTATTCTTTTGGGAGGGGAAAAAAGTTATTTTAATGAGGCGATCTAAGGCTAACCTTTTCAGATTGAGGTCCACATTATTTTTAAACAATAATACTCACACTTACTAAATCGTAAGGGGTGTTTGCGAAACTTTTAAATATCAAAAGGTCAAATCTCATTCGCCTCGACTTCCGACACCCGTAGTAACCTTCGGATCTTAGAAAAATAATCTTGAAGTAATAAATTATTATTATTATTATTATTATTATTAGCACCGCGTCTTACTACCCGTTCAGGTTGTACGCACTTACGCATGAGGACCTACAGTTTAACGTGGAATCCGAACCACGGTGGAAGCCTGGCATTCCCCACATTCACAAGATGTCTTGTCAGAGGTGAAGGAAAGGTTTGGTAATCAGATAAATCTGTGCCGGGACCGAGGATTGAACCCCGGACCTCCATCACAGAAGTCTGACACCTTACCCCTAGACCACCAGGTCACCGACTTGAAGTAATAAAGAACACTTCGATGTATTAACTAACGGTTTTGAAATATCTCACTAAATACGACACATTTCACCATGACATTTTTTTTATAAGAGACTCCAAGGCCGTAGCCAGCCAATAATTTCAGGGCAGGGGGGTGGGGTGGGGGATGGGGGTGGTGGTTGATGGACACATCCCCCAATTGCAGAAGGCTAGAAAAAAATATCTAAATGATAAACAGTAGAAGCTATCTGGATTGTTTTTTATGGCAACATAGCCCCCTAACCGCTGAAGGCTGTGAAAAATTCTAAATATTAAACACCTCTAAAAGCTCTCTGAAGTGCTTTTTATGGTGACACAGCCCCCTAAATTTGTACTTGTATATTAATTTTGATATTGTTTTAATCATAAATAAAGCCATATATCTTTTTTGTTCATAAAATTTTGGGTGGGTAACCCCTAAACCCCCCCTGACTACGGCCTTGACAGCTTCTAAACAATATTTTAACCAGGGAGTCAAACCGTAAATATTTATCGGTCCTGGTTCTTGTCCCCGGTTCTTCTACCAATTTATCTTAAGGCTTAAGTTCTGGTTCTGGTTAGAGTAAAATAAAATTTTGGGTTATTTTAGGTTTTTAATTAGTTTCCAGTTCTATTGTTTTCTATTTAATAGGTATACTACCATTATAAAATTCGTAAATAGATAATATAATAAAACAATAATAATTTACTCGTTAAAAGTTATCTAAAGAAAAAAAATTCTGACTTTGAAAAAAAAAAATATGAAAAAAGGAAATATTGAGTATTTCAAAATAAAATTAAGTTAAAGAAAAAAGGGAATAAAATACAACGTTTTAAAAAAGTTAGGAAACGATAAGAACCTTGATGAATCCAACTATATTAAGATTTCAATTAAGGTTTTGATTCTGAGGAGATTTATTTTTAGGGTTACTGTTTCGGTTCTTTAACAATATCTGTTAATTTCACCAGCTGGTGATTCAATGACATCTATAATGTGAACATAGATACATTCAAATATGTCAGCACGAATTATATAGAGGGATTTGGTTTTTTCACCACTCTTAAGCTAGATGTATTTTTAATCGATAATTAAAAAATTACAAAAACTAAAACTTAGGCTTCGACCTGTCTTCGCATGTTTCAAGCTTCGCTTCGACATTGCATCTAATTTTAAAACGTAACCTTCACACACACCGATTCAAAATTGACAGCTTATTATACAATATATAGATTATCAGGACAATTTCACACATAAAACCAATAATTAAAATAAATGTCTCACCACTTTCCCCCATAAATCAGTCCACAGAAACCAATATCAGACAAAATCCAATCATTTCTGTTGAAAGCATGCAGTGTGTGCATGAAATTCAGGCTGCACCAAACACGCCGAAAACCTCACTCCAAAGCTCACACTCAATCGGACTACGTCATACCATTACATCCACCAACAAACTGTGAGGACATGCAACAAGGTGGCTACTTCTGTGCATTCAAAAACACACTACTTTCTGTAAGGGGGTGTGGAGAGGGACCAAATATATAATTATATATATGCGAGTAAATCCTCGTTCATTTTTTTTTCTCCCAGCATCTAACTGAGGTGAAGAAGAAAAAAAATGAGTAAGAAATTACTTTTTTGCTTGACATTCCACTTAGAAAATTCTTTGTTTCTTGTTTCTCTATTGATAGATTGCTAATTATTGATATGGTTGTTTTTATAACTATTATTTTAATCAAACCGATGTTTTAGTATATTATTTTATGTACAAGCACAATTATAATATGACGACTTGACTGAGTATGTAATACATGATATTATAGAAGTGTATATAGAAAGGATATGATGCTCATAAACACGTAATAGCGTAAATAAAGTACATAGAATAACGAATATAAATGAAAATAGTGACTAAGGTAGAAGAAGAGAAGGCTGAAGAGATAAGAACGGTTAACAACCGTGAGGGTGACTAGGTTTTTTTTTATGGGTGGTAAGGACAACGAACTGGGAATACATTTTTGCAAGAAAGAGAAAGGTTGTTTGGAAGAACTAGAAAAAGCAAGTAGGAAGGATAGTATTTATTTTTTACTCAACACCGAACACAGTGACGATCATAAACTCACTCGAGTCCCTTTTTTCCCAATGGTGACACTTGATCATTCCTAGCTCTCAATCAGGGCTACCAACCGATTAAATTAACAACGGATTGTTTTGTTTTACTTTCTTAAAGAAACGAGAGATTATTACAGCTGTAAATAATACCACGTTTAGAGGATTAAAAAAAAAAGGATCTGGCTACAAATCAAATGCTCTATGCATGTTTGTAGGCAGTTAGTGACGTTTTAATACACGGGTTTTAATATAACATTTAAAAATGATTGAATAGATTCTGTTCTCGTAGGAGAAGTAAATACAAATCTTTAATAATTTAATCGGTTAGTCAAAATAACCCTACTGTGAGAAAAAAGAGAACATATTTATAATTCCAAAAAATATGAGTGTTACACTGCTATGAACATTTATACGAAAAACCAATATTGTTTTACGACAGATTACCTTTTCCTTTACGATTCCTCACCATTTAAAACCTCACTTTCAAACGTAAGTTTAATAAATCATGTGTTTTGCGCGTTTTTTCGGGTGGGGAGGGGGGGTGGAGTTTATTGATATGTATATTTTTTTTTATAAAGGTATCTTTATACACCAACAAAGAATTTTCTTCGTATAGTTTTAATCCTATAAAGTGTCTACGCAAGACATTTTTTCTTATTGCAATAAAAATAAGTAAAATTTAAAGAAACTTTTTTTTTTCAAATAAAAACATACGATAGTTTGGGATGGAAATAAAGAAAATGTTTGCAAGCTACTTCAATAATAAAAGGGAATAAACTGAAAAACCAAACTTTCTTCTTCAAACCAAAATCAAAATAAAAAATAAAAAAAAAATCTTATAAAAAAATTGAAACTAAATCTTTAATTAAAGTGAGTACATCATACGTCATGTCACCATAGCCCACGGTTGTCATGGTCACTACGGCCCACCAGAACGCGTCCGGGATCGACTTGAAGAAAGAATTCTCCGAGCCCGCCTCGGCGAAGTATACGGCACTCGAGAAGAGCACCACACCTGGAAGATAAGGGGGGAGCAAGGCGTGAAAACAAACCATTACCTCATGTCACCATAGCCCACTGTAGTCATGGTAACCACAGCCCACCAGAACGCGTCCGGGATCGACTTGAAGAAAGATTGCTCGGAGCCGGCCTCGGCGAAATACACGGCACTGGAGAATAGTATGACACCTGGAACATGGAAAATCAACCGCACAAAGTAGGGGAGTGAGGAAGGTCGGGGGGCAGTGGCGTTCTGTTGAGCTTCCATGGCTTGATCAAAGAATCGTCGCTACTCTCGATTTACAAACTCGACACACTTTTTTGTTGTTATGAAACTTGTACAAACTTTAGTCAATCAGAAAAAATAAGAATTTTCAACACAAGTTTTTGATATTTTGCACGCTGTACACCGTTTAACCTGAAAGGTAGCAATCTTGCTTCGACATATAACACATTTGCCCTGTCTTATAAGCTAGGTCATAGTGTAATCCGTCAAGGTAAGCTTGCCACATTCCAGGACAAACGGAGTGCAACCTTCGCTTACCCTGAAAGATATAAAGCTTACCTTGCATGGTTCTACTATGGTGCAGCTTATAAGATAGGACCATAGTGTAATCCAATAAGGTAAGACTGCTACCTATCAGGGTAAACAAAGGGTACGTGCACATCTTAGCGAAATTATATACAAAACTTACAAATCTAATTAACTACCTATTCAATATATTTCAGGTCGGGATATATTAGGCCTAATAATTCTGAACCCCTTCTGATAAGGCCAGTGTTTGCTCGTATGGAATAATATTTACAGCCCCTTTACAGAGGCGGGAAATTTAAAACAGGAGTGAAAATTCAAAAATTGGCTCGGCGCGTGAATTGGGGTTAGACTACAAGATGGCGCGAGCTGCAAGATGGAATGAAGGAAAGAGGCGATGAGAAAGTGCTATCTAATTTTACGCTGCCAGAGTAATTATAAGCTACTACTCGTAACCGACTGTAGGGTAAACACAACAACCGGAACCCAGGTTGTTGATTTATCATTGTAGTGAAAAGATAACAGCCCCGTTTTCTTCCAATAAGTTATGTTACTCCGTAAATCATCGAGAAGGTTTTGACTTTGAGGCTATCTCTGTCTTATGCTAACTGGTTGTGGTGATACACTATTAAGTTGAATCTTACAACATTGAGACCACACAAGGCTGGTGATCACTTGCTCTAAAGTGTCACGCTCACAATATACTGGATTGCAAATGATGGCACGTTACGGTTTTAATCTTGGGCCGGTGCAATTTTTTCTCTACGCCTTGCATCTTACTACCCATTTGGGCTATCCGCTGGGATAGGTATGAACAAGGTAACATTTAAAGGAAATGTATCCATATTTGCGTAGAAGCAGAGTGGGAACAGATTTAGGAAAATACAGTCTGTCGGGATTCGAACCCCGATTTCCCCGAAAAAGACAGTCCTGTCTATTTAGAAAGGGTCGCCTTTGACCTTGTGACCGGAGAAGTGGGTTGACTAGGTGTACTGAAAGTATTTGTCTTTAAATAGCTCTTCACTCTCCTACCACGCAAATGCGAGTACATTTTATCTATATTCTGTCTTCCTCATACCTATAATATTATTTTAAACTACCAGAAGTAACCAACGTTGCCCGGAATAATCTCGCATTAAATTGCGTGGCAACACCATGCAACGCTTTTCCTTGCTTCAAAAATACTGAAAACAAATCTCTTCATTTTATTTCTTCCTACCCATATTTTAATAAATTTAGAAAAGTCTAATTAAAATTTAACATTATAGCTTTGAGGGGCACATGTTTGTGCACAGGGGCTATGGATTTACAATTTCAGCTCTCTGTGGAGGGTAGATATTGCGCAATGCTCATGACAGACAGACAAACTCTTCATTTCACTAATATTGATATACGTATAAACCGGACGCGTTACACAAAATATACCCTGAGGACTAAAAACGGTTAATTAATAAGTACAGAATGTGTCCATATCTTACATCTTATATATAAAATTCTCGTGTCACAATGTTCGTTCCCGTACTCCTCCGAAACGGCTTGACCGATTCTCATGAAATTTTGTGAGCATATTGAGTAGGTCTGAGAATCGGCCAACATCTATTTTTCATACCCCTTAGTGATAAGGGTTGTCCACCCTTAACATTTTTCTATAATTTTTAGACATTTTTTTAATATCTTTATTTTTTTTATTATGTCGCATTAAAAAATACATACAACCCTAAATTTTTACCCTTTTATCACCAACCCCTATTTTTTAATAGCCATTTTAGTAATTTAATCATTTTTCATCCCCGGTCGATAACTGATCAATCGTCATTTAATTAGTTATCCCCGCCAGTTGTCTACAGGTGTCACTTCTGACCCAGTAAACAGCACGGAGTAGGGATGAGAACGAAGCCGGTCTCCTGTTTCTCTCACACAATAAGACTTCTCTCACTCCCTACACAGTTGTCGGCCATCATTATTGTTTATGCATCAAGTGTAGTAGTAACGTTGACAATTATTATTTTGCTATCTCAGTGTAACTCTCATATTAACTATTAATCATTCCTATTTTATTAATAACTAGAAATTACTTAAAAATTATTTATATGGCAAAACAACGTTTGCCGGGTCTGCTAGTAACTTTATAACATTTTGAAAACTCCACAAAATGTAAACAAGTTAAGATGTTATAAAATGTTGTCTTAAAAAAATTCAAACCAAAACCAGATACATTTTAAAGCATATTATCATTAATTATTTATTTTTTGGGCACAATATAATCTAATAATCTTGTAGCTAAGTTCGTCGTTAGACAATAAATATTAATACCCTTGATTTTAAAACAATCAATATTATTACTCTCGGCGTAAGAAAAATCAATATTTTTACACTCGATGTAAGCACCATTAAAATTAGTAGATCCAATCGTAGAACAATCAATATTATTACACTAGATGTAAGTATGAACAATAAAGTGTTCTACACTCGATGTAAGAACAATAAATATTACTACACTCGATGTAAAAACAATCAATATTACTACATTTGATTTTAAAACAATATTATCACACTTTATTTAAGGAAAATCACTATTGATATATTCGGCGCTAGAAAAATCAATATTAACACACTTGATTTTAAAACATTCAACATTATTACACTCGATGTAAGAACAATCAATATTAATACACTCGATTTTATAACAATCAATATTAATACACTCGATGTAAGAACAATCAATATTAATACACTTGATTTTATAACAATCAATATTATACACTCGATGTTAGAAAAATCAATATTAATATAATTGATTTTATAACAATCAATATTAGTACACTCGATGTTAGACCAATCAATAATAATACACTTGATTTTATAACAATCACTATTAATACACTCGATGTTAGACCAATCAATATTGATACACTCGATGTTTGGACAGTAAATATTATTTCACTCAATGCAATAACAAGAAATATTATTAGATTAAATATTAGAACAATCAATATTACTCCACTCGATGTTAGAACAATCAACATCGCTAAAATTGATTTTAAAACAATATTATTACACTCGATGTAAGAACAATTAATATTACTAGATTGATTTTTAAAACAATCAATATTATTACACTCGATATAATATCTATCAATATTATTAAACTCAATGTTGGAACAATAAATATTACTACACTTTATTTCCAAACAATCAATTTTATTTAACTTTATGAAAGAACAATCAAAATTACCACACTCGATGTTAGAATATTTAATATTAATGAAACCAAAGTTAGAACAATAAGTATTACTACAATTGAATTTAGAACAATATATAATAATTAATAATACACTCGATGTTAGAAAAATTAAAAAGAATACACTCGATGTTATAACAATTTATACTAATACACTCGATGCTAGCTAGAACAATCAATGTTACTGAACTCAATTTTAGAACAGTCAATATTGCTACGCTTCTTGTTAGAACAATCAATGTAAATAAAATTGATTTTAAAAACGATAGATGTTATTACAGAATATTTCAAGACTATTTTTTTCCTATCAAGTGTATATTTTAGTGGAGCTGCTTAAATCTTCTAATTATGTTAAATTTATATCTCGAAGTCATTCAACAAACTAAAATTTATTGCAATATTTTCTTAATCAATTAAAATCACAATACATATAATATAATAACCGCAAGTATGATATATACTTTTTGGAATGCGTGTTGTGTATCAAAATTCGTTTAACGTTGCCTAATAAACCCTTTGCAATAAATGTTATAAATCCAAAATCAATCTGAATCGTTTCACTTTCATAACAATTGAGAAATACATTACGAGAAGATGACGAAAGATTAAACAATTGATCACAATCTTAGAAACGATTGTTTTAATCTTCTATTTATTCTGTACTTTAGTTATAAGTTCTACGTTCTTAACATAATGGAGTACGTAATCAAAAAATACTTTATTTTAAAAGGTATTACACTTGTCGAAATAAACACTAATAAAATTGGTTAAAAAAAAGAAAGCATTAGAATCACAAAACACATTAATACATCAAATAGTTTTAATAAATTACAATGTTCTTGAATTTGTTGTTACGCAGGTATTATTTATAGTTGGTAAATACGAGTAGTCTATAAAGTTTCTTGGGAATTTTATGAATTAAGCTTGACATTTTGATTTTTTCATGAATTGAATTTTAACTTGTTCGCATTTAAACTTGTTTCACAATTGAGATTTTAAATACTTAAATTGCTGTGAACTGTCATTTATGTGTCACCTTGTCTTACCAATTAAAATTTAAATATAAATTATTGAGAGCACTTTCGGAAATTATTTATTTCCATAATCAGTCTTGATGAGTAGGTTGAAGTATGGATGTATTTACTAGTAGTTTCATTCTTGCGTACCGTGCACCCTCACCCTGCTTTCACCACACAAAGAAAAAAAAGCTTAATATATAAAATACTGTGAACAGCTTAAGGGGGCTACCTAGCTAACTGATATATTGGCAATCAAATGTTGCGCTTAGGTTAAAAATATCGACAAAATTTTTGACAGTACACGAGCTTGGTGTTTACTGGAATGAGCACAAAACTATTTTATACAACCCTATATATATATATTTTACGGGTATATATATATATACTACGGGTGTCGGAAGGCATTTGAGGTCTTATTAATCAACCAAAAATGTGGACTTTTGGCCTTTTCAAAGTGGAAAATGTCAACCTTTAAACTATATATATATATCTCTTTCGTTTAACAGGCACTTGAGGTCTTATTAATCAACAAAAAATGTGGACTTTTGGCCTTTTCAATATATATATATTTTCCACTTTGAAAAGGCCAAAAGTCCACATTTTTGGTTGCCTGTTAAACGAAAGAACACTGCTGTAGGAGCTTAGAATGGATCTTTGTGACTTGAATGATATAATTGAACAGGTGGGATCACAACATAAATTGTGTTGTCACTTGTATTTTCATTCACCCCTATTTTTCTCTTATTAATGGATAGAGCCGCCTAGGAACATTAATTACTTAACGCAAGATAGATAATTTAAGGCACCACGTGTGGTGAAACAAAAATTATACACGTCATGCGCATTACATTCTGAACAATCCCCTCCTAATTATTTCAGTGGAATTTGATTTATTGTGTTTTGAATTTTTTTTTAATATACAAAAAGTTGACAATGAGTTGTTCAATGTAAGAAAAATAATTTGGACAAATAATAATAATAATAATAATAATAATAATGCGCTTTTTTTGTTAAAAAAGTTATAGCTAGATTAGTAGAATAAGATCATGCCAATTAGTTATTGTTACAAGTGCTCATAGAAATTATTTTTACTGTTTCCAAAATAGAGAAATAATTTTACTGCACATTGTTAAGTTATAGTTCATGCAGATATTCTACAAAGGTGGTGACTGAGTAACTAAAAATAATTAACTACTAATGATGATGACTAGCAGCAGTGTTGTAAAATTAAAGATATAACAAAAAATTCATGCCAATAAAGTGCATTTAATTTTCACAAATATGATATCAAATTAATTAAACGTACACGCCTACATTTAGTAAACATCGTGCGTTATTGATATCAATTTTAAGTTTACAACATAAATAATATGACATCCATTCCCTTGATAGGAAGAGAGATTCCTAAGTCAGCAGGACCATGTTCGACTCACGTTTTGTTCTAATTAATATATTACTGGTGTTTGTGTTCATTTACTTCCAATATATTAATCTTCTTCGGCCTGAAGACTGTCCTGTCTTAAGTTTACTTTCAAGCACTAAGCGGATAGTAAGTAAATTTTAAAAAGAATATTGAGTGTTTAAGCAATTTGTAAAATAAATACAATACTAAATTCTTGTTTTCATATCGTTTTGTTGTGTGTATGCTAAGAAAACGACCACTAGATTATTTTAACTCGCAAACAATTAATATGTACAGTAATGGTAATTCATTCATTTTATTCTTGTATAGTCAATGTTTTGGTGTATTCTAATGGCTTGGACTTGATTTAAAAAATATATTATTTAGCTTTATTTATTTATTTTGGATATGTATCTTGTCCTTCCAGTAAGTTATAAAATTTATCTAATCAGGGCATGTATATTCGATCGATAACCAAACTAATAAGTTGTGAATAATGAACTGGGATTTACAAAAGTTTTTTCAGTGAGTATTGCTGTAATTTATGTTCAAATGTTTTTCTTCATTTGTCTCATAAGCAAATTGTTATTTACTAATAATAAAAAGCTATTTTTTAACTAATCAAACAGTAACAAAAGACACAATGTTTACATAAACATTTTGGAAGTTTAATATATTTTTGATACACGAATTGTATTTCTTTTTGACCCATAATTATTAACATTACAAATAAATCAATTTATTTAGATGGACACTGGGATATCCCAAATTATATGTATATTTATTTTCGTCAAAAAATTACAAAGATAACAAACTATTTTAAATTATATTTTAATTAACACATACACACACATACACACACATACATACATACATACATACATACATACATACATACACACACATACACACATACATACATACATACATACATACATACTTACATACATACATACATAATACATACATACATACATACACACATACATACACACATACATACATACATAAATACATACATACATACATACATACATACATACATACATACATACATACATACATACATACATACACACATACATACATACATACATTCATACATACATACATACATACATACATACATATATACATACATACGTACATACATACATACACACACATACATACACACAAACATACATACACACATACATACATACATACTCACATACACATACTCACATACATATATATATATATACATGGATACATACATACATACATACATACATACATACATACATACATACATACATACATACATACATACACACACACACACACACACNATACATACATACATACATACATACATACATACATACATACATACATACATACATACATACACTCACACACACACACACACACACACACACACATAGTCACGCCGTTCCCTTAGGGGGTAGGCAAGAAACTGTGCGTATAGCAAAAAAACCCTCCGTACTTAAACCATCCTCACTAGCTTTCTCCACACTTCCCTAACCTTGCATACTCCCGTCTCTTCAACAACATCCACACACCTAGTTATACATGCTCTTTTATTTTTAAAACTCCTATTCTTCTAATTTTTCACCCATTCGCTTACTACATTGATCCACAAAATCTACCTTCATGTATTTGCTTCATCTTTGGTCCACACTCATCCTCTCAATATCCTCAAACCACGTAACACTCTCCCTTCACGTTTCTTCTTTTTGATGAATTAATACATTTTAATGGTTTTATTTAACTAAGTTTGTAATGGATTTATACATTTTTAGGGGAAAATATTATTGCTTAGTGACTATTTTTGTGAACGGAAATCCAATGAACTATTTAAGTGTGTATGTTTTAAATGTTGGAATACAGTAGCTAACAACCCTTTGATCAAGCATTTCTCAAGTAAATACTTATATAGTTACTAAACATGCTTTTAATGTGCAGGAAATAAGGATTGATATCGTTAGTGGCTAAGCAATCTTCTAAATTTGAAAATTGCACTGAAGAAAAAACTTCAGAAAATTATATATTTATGAAAAGCATACTTTTAAGAATCAATAAAACATGCATTAAATAATCCTAATAATTGATAATGAAATTAATATTTTTCAAGATTAAAGTCATAATAAATCAATTAACAAACTGGAATAATATTTAACTAAGTTGTCAATAAATCATTTTATTTTTACTTGTTAATATATTTAATATTATATTTGTGAGAAAAATTAAGCCAAAATATACAATTAAAATGGAATTTTAATAAAATCTACACAACTATATTACATAAATATAGTTTTGTATTTTGAAAGTGAAACTTAAACTTATATCAACTTTTTAATTCAAAGTGTCTATTTATTTACAGTTATGTTGACTCGTGAGGATTAAAACAAAATTATAAACAGGTTTCTTTCTTTATGAAAATATGCTTTCCAATTGATGTGCGGGGCATACATCTTAGGTGTAAAGGATTTATTTAATTAGACAAATAGACATGGTAATACAACCCAAGACAGGATATTAACTTTTAAACGTATTATATTTAAATAAATATTTGTGAACGATAATAATACGTACCAAAAGTTAAATTCAATTTTACTAAGCCTTAATATTATTTTTATATATAATAAATAACTAGCTTTAATACATGCCTGTAGAAAATATTTACTGAAAATAAAAATATCTACTGATGGTAAAACTTCATTAAATTGTCTTTAAAATAATGATTCACTTTATATCTTATGAAAAAATTGAAGTATTGCAGCAATTAAAACATATCAAGTATTTCTAAGCAAAATGCATACAGTAATGTCTATCAAATAAAATTACATTAATTGTGAAGATAATATGTAGCAAAATGTGAATTCTATTCAAATTATAGTTTCGTTAGAAAGACGTAGGTCACTTGGGTGGTAACATGCAGCCAGACGTTTTCAAAGAACAACTTCAAAACATTGTAATTAAGTCACTCATGCACATTTAAATGTAATTCTATGCCATCTGTTAAGTTCAAATATAAAATACCAGTAGCAACAAATAACTTTTTTTTTCCACCCAAACAATATTATATATTATATGTGCAGCGTATAATTGTGTCATTTTACATAATATGCAATGTGATTAGTTACATATTTCTGAATCCAAAGATAATATTCTTATTTTGATTGAATTTTTTAAAGCTGGAATTTAAAATTTGAAGATTAATTTAATTTCTTATCTTACCACTGACAAATTTAATCAATCCATATTTTACTGTGCTCTAAGATAGCTAGCTATAAAGGCCTAAACAATAAAGCTTGAAAAGGAATGTTTCCGAGAAAAATCAAATTAAAGACAAACTTAGATATTTCACATAAAAAGCAAGTGTGTTTATAATTTTAAAGAAATAAAATCCATGAGCATCTACTTTCAAGGCCGAAAACGTTTAAGATACAACCCTCCACCCTCTATTTTTGTATAGGAACCTTGCGTTGAGGTATGTGGCACTAGTAGTGTCAGAATCTTGAAACACCTACTTGAAGGTGATTGCTGAAATACGTGGCTAATCGTAGCTTAATTATATTAACTTCGATATAATGGAATTAATGGATAAAGTAAAAAGAGTTACAATATGAAATAAGAGCTGCTGTAATGTGAGATGTTCAAATCTTCTATATAAAACACTAAAAAAAATATATAATATTTGACAATTCCCTTGATAGGAAAGTGACGAAGAAAAACGAAACAAGTGGTGGGTTAATATAAGCAACAGAAACAATAAAATAAAGTAATTATCTATATTTATTCTGACTTTATCAAATATGAGTAAACCAAGATCTAGGTCAAGGAACCATTCAATTTCAATCATTTTAGGCTATATATTTTGTTATTATTTGTAAACTAAATTAAACTCGGCACAAATTAACCTGTTTAGTTAGGTCGATTGTAGGTTCACGCCATGGTGTTCCTAAAGGACTAATCCTAGTCAGTGTGGTGCTTTGAAATTCCATCTTAATACCCTTTTTTTTGATAAACAATTATATATTTGTAAATCTTTTTCTAGTATGGCCCAAACGAAAAATAAGAACTAAAACTTAGATGATTTTTTAAATACTTTTTCAAAGTTATGAAGTTTTTGACTTGGATTAATCAAATATATAAAAATATGTTGAAACACAACTAACAATTTAAGATAACATTGGTGCACAATTAAGATAACACAATGATAACTAAAAAATATGTCATCTATTCGTACTTCATTCTTGAAGAGTCAACGACTAGTCAAAAACATTGTCTAACATATTATTACAAAATGTTTAATACAAACATAATACATTTGTCATTTCACATCAGTATGGCCTTGATACTTTGAATCATATGACATATACCTACTTTGTAGCGTGTGAAATCACCCTACTTTGTGCAATAGTTATTGTCACTGCTTTTTATACGAAGTGTAATAATGATGGTCTATTATTCAATGGTGCCATAGTAATTAAAAAATATACAAGCTTAAAATGTAACTATTCCTAACCTAAACTAGATTTTGTTGACATTTTGAAGACAAGGCTATAGGCTAATTTAAATGGCTTAGCTTGTAGTTATAAGAAGTAACGTATCAATTTGGTTTAAATAAGAGCCGATACCCTTAATAACGGATTGATGTGAATAATACCTAAGATTAACCTTTAAAAAAACATATTTAATTATTATTTTGTCCATATATGTTGCGATACTGCACTTTTACTATTAGAACTAGCTGTAGGATGTCACTTAAAGAGTTTTAAAAATTTGCCACATCGGTGCCTCATGCGTTTTCACTAGTGCCATCAACGTCTAAACACGGCGGTGTATTTCCCAGTGGAAGACAACAAAGAAGTCTGGCGGTGATTTAGAATTGCCTAGAATAAACTCAACCTAATTATTCAGAGTTAAATTCATTTGTATTTAACATTATACGATTTGAATGATTTGAAAGCACTAAAAAACCCACATAAGTCGACAAAAGTAATTTTTGGAATTAAATGTGTAATAATTATATGACTCTTAAAAACATGTTTCTAATCAACAACAAAAGAGTATAAATGGTGCCTTCACCAAGACCTTAGTATATTAGCAGTTATTAAGCTACCAATAATATATGAAAACCTTTATTTAAATGATCTCAAAACCCTCTTTACTACTGGGAATTTTATGTCAGCCTCTAAACAGTTTTAAAACTCCTCATTGGCTTACTAAAAAGTATTTTCTTCATCACAGCGTTGTTTAGTGGTTGAAAACCAAATAAAATGTGAAATTTTATCTCTAGATTTTAAATATAAACATGCACATGATCATGGTTTTAAAGAATGTATACTTTGTAAGTGTAAAATCAAATTATAAACGTATGCATACTCCTAAGTGCTTCGAAATTTCGTTAGGTTAAAAACATTCCCTTATACTCTACACTGAATCGTTACAAACAAATTTCTGCTCTGGCCTCTGATGAAAGTATACACTGTTGTTTCTTATTGAAATTGTATTTATTTCTTCTATATTTACAATTGAAGCTACCTATATTTTCAAAAACAACTGAAAAAACGGTAAATTCTCTATAAAATTGACAAAACCTTTGTAGTCCAACACTATAGAAGTGTGAGTGTGGTGGTATGTATATTTTATGTTCATGTTGAAACTAGACGTGAAAAACATAAGATGTAGGCATTCACAGAGGACGAAGGAACTTAGTAAATTATAATACTGCAATGATAAATTAATTTGTTTTTATTTTAAATCATGATTGTGTTGTAGGACCATTCCCCAACGTATTTTAGTTTGTTTTAACTTCAAAATTTGTGTTTGGGAATGCAAACGACATGAGAATAAGGGGACTTGAAAGGATAATATTTTATCGGCGTTTGTTAAGAAATAAGATATACTGTAAATTCATCCTTCATGAAACAAAATTCATTTAATATTATATATTATATGATAGGAATATTATTAAAAACAACAGATATGAAATCTCATTTTGAAAATTGATTACAAAAAATACGTAATAGTAGTCTAGCTTGTGTTAAACGTTAGTAAATAATCTTGTAGCTACAAAGTCATATACGTAAAAAGAACTTGCATTTCTAAGTAAGAACATTTAATTATAACAAAACAAATAGTAAATGTTGTTGTTAATTTAATTAATTATTAAATATTTTAGTTTTTGTTTTCAAATAATATTTTTTGTCAAACAATATTGAAAGGGGCAGTTGTATATAGTTTGCTATTTTAACATATTTAATTACTTTGTATGAAACTAGTGGTAAACTTAATTATATCTCAAATTCACTGATATGAAAATATATATCTAAGGCCAGTTCTCACGTGTCATTTTCAATTAATCATTTCCAACGAATCATTGAAAATGAATACAAAATGAACGTCAGAATACTAATTTCATTAGACTAAATAATTATTTAAAGCTTTCATTAAAAGTGAAAAAAGAGTTATACTTTTGTTCATTTTTAATGATCATTATTGAAAAATTAAAACAAAATGAACAGCGAGAACACATACAAGTATTAGTGAATTCATTTTTCTTTGAATGTAAGGATTTATTTTAATTAAACGCCACACTGTGACCACTTGCGACCACTTGCAACCTTTTATTGGATTTAATTCTCAATGATTTTCAAGTTTCGACTCGCGGTGACAAACCAGGCAGCACTTAACGAAATTTGTGGCGCTTATTTACAGACATCATGTTGTAATAGTTCTCAAAAATGGAACGCTATTTGGTCAGTCACATCATGATCATCATGATCAATGAAACATGTGAACCAATTCTTTTCATTTTCATGAAAAATGAATAATTGAAAATGATAGGTGAGAACTGGCCTTTTAGATGATCGAATTTTTCTTTTAAAAAAGAGAAAGCTAATTTATATAGACGTTTGATAAAATGAAAAGTGGTGTAGTCTTTTACTCCTCAAGGTTAGCCTGGACCTAGCATAGAAACTGTATTAAGTCAGGTTTTAGTGCCATATTCACGGATAATCACCCAGCCCAGTTCACAGAAGATAGCTGAGAGTCATTACGCCCAGTATTTTAATTGATTTTTCAGTTATTTTATTAATCGCTGTTGAGATATGAATAAATATACATCTACTTCCGTATTTGTAGCAAACTTGTTTATGGTTCCACAGTTGTTATTGGGGTGTCAATCCATCATGTAGAGATATTCTTTGGTTCCGGCTTAAAACATATATGACTAATGCCGGGATCACGATAAACTTAACGTTAACTTAAAGCTAACTTAACGTAACTTAACGTAAAGGATCTCTTCGTGTGTTTAAATGGAAGTGATCACGATGCAGTTAACTTAACGTAAGAGGTGTCTTGGGAGGTCTTTTACTTTAAGTGAACGTTACTTAAAGGTTACCACGTGATCTAGACAGCCAATCATTATGCGACTGATGTCAACAGGGTTATTTAGTAATCCATTTGTTGGTTTTAATATCAAGGTCTACGTTTTGGCTTTAGTTTTAGTGATCAGACATTGAAACAAAATAATCAAACTAAAATAGGAAAGATAAATTTATCAAAAAAGTTTAGTAATAGATATTTATTATATCGATTGAAAACTGTAAACATTCACAGATCATCACTTTACAAATAGTACAAATCACAGATCATACTCAAGAATGCAGAAGTTTGTCTCGAGTTGTTACGCTGAGTTACGTGAATCGTGATCACACATCTGTTTTCTTAAGTTACCTTAACTTTAAGTGAACATTACGTTAAGTTAAAGTTAAGTTGATCGTGATCCCGGTATAACCACTGTGTTAAGCGTGTGAAATATTTAAGTTCACAATCATGCTATGTTATTTAACAAACTCCTAATGCTCACTTTGCATCAATTAAATATATTGCTTTCTTTACCAGTGTTTGATATTATAAATATAATATTAGTAGTAATTTTTTGATGTGTCTAAACATTATACTTTTAACTTTCTAGCTAGCACTGGTTTATAAAAAATATAAAATACAACAATGATGTTCTTAAGACAGTGGAGCCTATAAGGCTGTTATTTGGTTTACTACATTAGTATAATATAACTTTGCTAGTAATTAAATACTGTTGTCTTACTAATCTCGCGTACTTATACAATAATTATATTTCTTTGATATTTTTTTTCATAATGTTAAAAAGAATTACCGTGTGTTACAAATCATTTTTAGATAATCAATCGTTTTGTTAACTTTTTTGCCTACTTTCTTGATACACTAATGTTCAGTTAAGAAAACAATTTTTTTTTTAAATATTTTTGAATCTAGACAACAAGCTATTATAAATAAAATAAAATTATAATGCCAACTTGTGATGTCTTGTGTGAAAAATCAACGAAATTTCATTGCTTTACGCGTTTTCTTAACTATAGGAAATCTACCGTTCTCAAATATTTTAATGTTTTGTTATCATAATGTATGACAGTGACAGTAGCCCATTTAACTTTTGGAAATGTAAACTTTGTTGAAAGTTATAAATAGTAATTTATACAATGCACCGCAAAACTCTGAAATAATAAGCCGACAATTAAAAATAGTATAGTTTTAAATTATTTTGATTCTTTTCAACTTACACGTGTGGAATTGTGTTGATAAAAACTTATTTTAATATGTGCTATATTTTGATGACGCTTTCACAAACAAATTATTCAATAGAAAGTTAAAGTGAATTATTAAAAAACTTCACAACATGTTGTCTTTTGTCAGAACTGCAAGATGGTTGTCACGTAAGCAGCTTAAACATATTCATTTTAAATTTAAGAAGGAAGTGATTTAGAAAAAAAAAATTTTTTGCTGAGCTACAAATGTCTTTGTCAAAAATTATTAGGGACAAGGGACTATTCCAAGTTAAGAAGATATTGTTTAAATAAATACTGTTAAATGTAGACCTGGATGTGCTACAAGAAATTCATTTTAAGTTATTTAAGTTTTTTTTAGGTTACAAACAAAAATATTATTTATTTTTATTTCATTATTATATTGGTCATTGGTTTTATTTATTATATTTTATTTTTCATAATGACAATTTAATAAAATACTTGTGTATACTTTCCCTGACATTTTGACTGGTTTTACAAACATAATATTTGTTTTTATTCCATTCCTATTACTTCTACTTACTATATAGCATTAGGAACTCGAAATTTCATTCTCACACTTACAAAAGTACGCCACACATCTCTAACTTAAGCTAGTTCTATCCAGTCCACCTCATTACACCATATCTCTTTCAGGTCCATTCTAATGATATCCTCCCATCTGCTAGCTTAGACTTACATAACGAAAACAAATTTAAGGTGAAGATATTTGGTCCACGTGATCTAGATGAAGATAGTGGGGAATGGAAGAGGTTACATAATAAGCTATATACCCTGTACTCATCACAAGACGTTAGGATAATCAAGTCTCGTTAAAAGTATTTCCAAACCACGCGGCATTAATTATAATCAGGGCCGTATTCATAAATTGATGTCAAGGGTGAATCAAACCAAGGTTAAACCGCTCACTCGGAGGGATGACCAATAGCGCTGAGCTGTTGGGGAAGGGAGAATGGAGTCTGTAATAGTTCTAAGTAAATAAACACTAATTAGTCCTACTAATCAACACCCATACAAATAGGAGTTTTTAATAATACATTTATTTCGATGACCATATTAAATTTATTTTAACAGCTGTACTAACCACCAACCCCTAACCCCTATTTTGTGGGGGACCACATTTACCCAGAAGGGGGCGTGTCCCCGTTACCCCTTTCTGGCAGTTACACCACTGATTATGATTATTATTTATTATATTAGCTAAATGAAAGTTCCTAGCAAATGTAATATAAATTTAGTAAAAATCACAACTTTCATTGATTCGGTTCAACTAGAATGTATGTACACGAATGTTCACTGTATTATATGTTGTGTGACGGTGTTTATCTTTGCTGATGTTTACAGCTCTAACAATCTACGTAAAAACTATTTTTACTACCCACATTATGTAATTAAGATAAAAACAGAACATCCTGTGCTATTCCTAATTCGGATACAAGCTATATAGTTTGGATGGGAGCAGGTATGCTGATTCTAACAGGTCTAATTGATACTTAGTGACATAGGTGTGTTATTGAGTAGGGGTTTACAATTTTTTTAATGGAAAGAGCCTTTTGAAAAATACATTTTTTTGGTGGCAAACACTGGTAGCATTTTACTATATTCTCGGTGTTATTTTATAGGTTTTTATAATACATTTCAAGAATGACAGCTGGAAATCACATGATTGGACATATGAATACGCGGAAGTAAATCTAGTAACTTTTTTTTAAACCGCTTCAGTGGCCGAATGGTCTAAGGCAGGGGTCTTCAACCTGTGGCCACGGGCCACTTGCGGTCCGTGGTGACATATTTTCCAGCCCGCTAGCTCATGGAATATATAAGTTAAAATATTTTCAAGAGAAAAACTGTTAAATACAGATATATTTTACTTAATAATTTAATAAAAAACTTATTTCATTTGCGTATTTTTCAAAGGATTTTTGATTTTTACGTGAAGAAAAGTATTACGTTTTTATACAAATGTACTATGAATTGGCAAAATGAACTCTAGTAGACAAGATAAATTGCACTACTTCCTGCTATGAAACAATGGAGAGCATGGACCTACTTTATGAGAAATTCGAAATTTCACCTGTGGAAGACAGGCCTAATCTCTAGTGTGGGTATAAATGTATAATAATGAGCTGATACGATTCTTTTAATATTTATTCAATCTTAATATTGTCGGTACAGTTTTGCGGCCTGCGAGCCAACAAGAGACAGAAACTTTGTCCCTTGGGCATTAAAATGTTGAGGACCTTGGTCTAAGGCATCACTCTTGTTAGACTGGCCTGATGATGACGGGGGGGATCGGTCGAGTCTATTGAGGTGGTTTTTCCTAAATGGTTTCCCACTTCACTTCCACGCAAATGCGGGTAGATTACCTCTAAAATGCTTCCTTACTCATCCCTATCCCATTAGAGTAATTATCATACATAAATTCTATACTTATAACATACACGGTTAATTAGACGTAGTGATTAAAAAAAAAAAGCTTTTCTAGCTGTCATATTTAGGCCTTTCTAATGAAAATTGAAATGTAGATACATAATGTTTCAAAAAGCTTCATACCTTTATCGTTTGATTAACTATCTATAAAACAACCTGTCATCAGAAAATTTAACAATTACCTGTTATTGTCAGTTCTTCAGATATGTTTACACTCCCTTTGAACATTTAAATTGACGTATAGATCATATGTACTCAAGGCGCCTTCCAGGTTATGTTTATACGGATTATTTTAGATTATGCACTTTACAAAACTCCATATGTATTTAATCTTGGATGTTGGGGAACGACCCTTTAACAATATTAACATACAAGTTTGTTAAGTATGGCCACGTAGGCGTATATAGACCTATAACTGTTTATATCAACAAAACATATACCTATTTGTTCTTGTCTACGCTTGCATGGTCAGATCCTGTTAGGGAATGTATAGGATGATATTTAAAACCATGTCAAAATTTGTTTAATGCATTTAAAAACTCTCTCGTGCCTCTATTTTTAATTAAATCTAAACCCCCTTCTCCCTCTCGAACGAACTTGATAACGTTCACTTTATCTATGGAAGAAGTGTTTAATAAGTGTCCTTTGGAAGGACGCAACGAACTTCACTAGGTATGAGAGAGTATTTGGCTTTAACATTTCTTTCTCACCCCCTTAGATGCCACCACTAAAAGTTTTATTTGTGTTTATGACAAAACCAACCACTTTTATTTTTGCTGTGCAAATTTAAAATAAAATAATAATAATACATTAAGTTAATAATATTAATAATTTAAAAAGTACTATCTATGCACACAAAAATACTATTATGATATATAATAATTAGAGATTCATATTCACGAAATGTCATACTTTTATTTTATAATAGAAGATTTATTTACTTGATATTTTTTTCGAATATTTGCTACATAAAGTAGGCTACCAGTTTTGAAATTCAGAGGGTGATAGTAAGCTACAATCATTTATAAATATAAATAAGTTTCAATCTCACTTTAATGGAGGAAGACGAAATTTGATTATTTTTGGTTATGTAATATTATTTCTTGTGTTTTGTGAAACACTAGTTGTTATAATTACTATAAGATGATAACGTGGAGCCATATTGAAGTCAGACCTTGATCAATGAACGTAAGTCATAGTGAAAAATTCGTAAATAGCCCTACAGAATGTATTTATTGAAATAAATCGATAATTTATCACCTTATTTTGCTTCATTAAAGCTTTTAAAACATGCAATTTAAAAAACTCTAGACATCTTAAAAATATACAAAATATCAAATTTACCTATTCTATACATTTTTGAAATTTAATAAATTAATAAGCAATTTGTGCATCCATATTTATAAGTACTTTATTTGATAAAATACTTTAAAAAAATTTCAAAAATATAGTTACAAGACCTTTAAGATTTCCTAGACTAGATAAATCTTTAGGTTCTGTTAGAATAAATCTAATGTACATAATTGAGATAATCCTATATTTGTAACTACATAATTTTAATCCACGTTTAGCTATAAAAATATTAAATATAATTATTTAACTAAAAAAAATACTGAGCGAATACAATTAACTAATAATTTCTTTAAAGTTAATTGATATATTAAAAATTAGTGAAAACATTATGGTCTACTTAAAGCATTTAATAATATAAAATTACGCATGAATAAACTACAAAACCTTAAAGAGTAAAATAAGAAACTAATCTTAAAAAAAATCATCAATTTTTGAATCATAATCATCGGGGTGAAAAAATGTTTCTTTCATTTACGATAATTTTGAAAATAGCAGATTAATGTAAAGCGTGAGTGTGTATCAGCAAAATATTGTAATTTTAAATTTACTGAAACAAACAAAATATTCAGGGAGATTATGCAGTAAGTAGCCACATATTAAAATAACTGCGAAAAAGGACTTAAAATTCGTTCAAAAAGAACATAAGGTAGTTCAGATTGTCGATAGGAGAAGTAATATTTACCACAATTAATAATAATATGTTCTGTTCAGTGCACGTCCCCCTTTGTATGTTTTGTTTATGTTGCTGTTACCCATGCGCATACAAGTACAAATAAGAGATTTTTGATGAAATAAAAAAATTAATCTTTTATTTAAAAAAAGCAATATTTTTAACCTTGTTATATCGTAATTAAAAACAAAACATACTAAAAAAAAAAAATCGTAGCCTATGTCATGTTTATGACATATGCACGAAGACAAATTCTTGATAGGAACATGACTAATTTTCAATTACCGTTTTAAAAATATACAAATATTAATACAATTTCGTAAATTATTGCTGTAAGAAAAATATTAATTATATAGCATTGTCAGTTAAGTTTGTTTATTTTAGTAATGAATGTTTATCCTTTCCATAAATTAGTGACTGTGTTCGTTGAATTTTGAAGCAAAAGCTAAGAAGGACATTATAATGATAATTCCAACGAACCTATCCAACACCTATGACACAGTCAAGTTTACCCGAATAGAAAAGATAAATAATCATTTCAAAGTAGCGTTAAATTACTGCAAATTATTTATTAAAGCTTTGTTTCTTAGTTTCAAGCATTTTAAGCATAAACATGGGCGTAGAAAGATGATGGTCAGGGGGGTATCAACCCCACCCCCCATTGGAATTTACAGATCCATCCATAAAGAAGGTCTACACATTCAAATATAAATTTAAATAAGATATGGTGTTTTTTTAATCTTACTGTTTATTTTATATACCACAAGCCAAATATTAATTATTATTTCAATATTCTTCTACAATATGCGTTATTTAACATTGTAATACTAGCACTGTCAACATTTCAAATATATAGTTTCCGGGACATAGATTATGGAACAAAGGGTGTTCCTTAAGAGAAAACTAGTTAGTGGGTTTGAAAAAAGCAATCGAATATTTTGGTAACTAGTTGTAAGATTGCACTTGAGATTTTATACACACTGCCTCCCAAACCCCGACCCTCACAAATATGTCGCTATATAAAAATGATATCGACATATTAAGTCAACTTTATAGTGGACCTCCGTAGAAAAATAAACTTTCTACGCCCTTGAGCATAAGGGCATTTTGCCAAAGATGTTTCTACTTTTATATTCAGAGAGTGAACACACCAATGCTAACAATGGCCGGCACCCCTTTAACTAATGGAAGACTGGGGTACTCACCTATGAACAAGAAAAATATGAGCAAGCCAAGTTCTCGCATAGAGGCCTTCAAAGTTCGTCCAAGTATCTGTAGTCCCTTCGAGTGCCGCGACAACTTAAATATTCGAAACACTCTCACTAACCTAATCACTCTGAGAATTGCTAGGGACATGGCCTGGTTTGTGCTCTTGTCCTGCGGACTTACGGGCGCCCGCACCACGTTAATCGTACTCTCCTCTTCGGCCACGACCGTCGCTAGCGTGATGAAATAAGGAATGATCGCGATGATGTCGATGATGTTCATCACGTCCCGGAAGAAGTTCAGTTTGTTGGGACAAGCGAGGAAACGCACTGACAACTCGAACGTGAACCAGATGATACATATGGTCTCGATGAGGAAGAAAGGATCGGTGATATCCGGCACCTCGTCCTCCTCTATCTTGGTGCCGTTGGTGGTGGTGTTGAACACCTTGTAGTGCTTGAACTCGGGCAGCGTCTCCAGGCAGAAGATGACGATGGACAGGAGGATGACGAACACTGAGATGATGGCGACGACGCGGGCCGCCTGCGAGCTCTCCGGGTATTCGAATAGAAGCCACACCTTCCGCTGGAACTCGTGTGATGGTAGTGGCTTCTCTTCCTCCTTGATGAAACCCTCATCTTCCCTGGAAACATACAGACACACAGCCTCAGCACTTTCTTAACACACATGACTGAACTAATTCTAGAACATACGCAGTACCCAGTCCTGCTGTCGTTGATTCGCCATGGTGACATGTTATTTTACGTTCGTAACTGGAATATAGCCAGGGTTGGCTCTAGGGGGTGAACGGAGGCAGGGGTGGTGGCAGGGCAGGCAGTTGATTAGGGCGGAAGATTGGGAAGGGGGCGGCAAAAATTAGTATAGTATATTTTTTAAATTTATTCTTTTAACTAAGGGTGTAAGTCATGTAAAAAAAAGTAATTCTTCAAAAAGATGCAATCATATTTCTCACAAATATACCATGATTATTAAATATTCAGAATCTGTTCTTAATATGAGCATGTAGACTTTCTTAATGAGTTTTAAATTTAAGTTTTTTCTTAATTTTCTTAAATTATTGTATTCAAGAGAAGAATATGTTTATACATTATTATAAAAATACGCGATTCAAGGAACGTGGTTTCCCTGAGTAATATTCGGTGATTTTAATTTTTAAATTGATTGATCATTAAACTTCTAGAATAAATGGATAATTTAATATTTTTATTAAAAATTTCAAAAACTAACGAACTGGGCATAATCTGGCCCTGCATATAATCCAAGACCGTCAAGAGGCAGAGGAGCAATTGACTTGGCCAAGATGTCGAACTTAGTTATTTTAAAAATTTGCCTCATCTTATAGATAACGAACGCGTAACTTAAATAGATAATACATATCGAGCCTGACTTCGCATAGTCGTGTTGTATTCTATTGTCTTAATTTGAATACACTGGAAATGAGACCAGTGAAGTAACTTTACCTTATTTTAAAAAATCAACACAAAATGAAAAAAAATTATTTTAAAATTAAAATTATGCTTATATCGTAGAAAGCTACACTACGATGAGATTTCTGTTTCTAGCCTAATCATGTGTCTAATCGATGTAAGTTATTGTGTTAAGCTACTTGAACTTGTGAGCAAACATTATCAATATAATATTATATTTTTTGCGCAATATGCCAGATATTTGCATTACCGTCTGGAAAATTCTCATCCGAAGTTTCCCTGATTTGGTCCAACATTGAAGAAAATTTAAGAATGTTGTGCAAGTTCTTATATATGTAAAACAAAGGGAAAGTTATGAGAAAGCATTTTGACACTCATCTTTCTTGACGGAAAGGGTTCATAGTAATCAGTGGTTACATTTACAAACCACATTTTAGTACCCCTTAAATCAGCGGATAAGTCAACTTTCAACTAAATTATTAGTTCCTATGTTTCCTGTATTTTGAATCAATACATGGGCATATTTTTGAATCATTAGACATAAGTTTTGTAGTATAAAGGAAATGTTATGCCTTCAATTTTAACATATTATACATTATTAAATATTCAATTTGATGCAGCTTGAAAAAATAGCCCGTTGTGTTATTGTAAGAACTTTCATTTCATGTGGGGGTTGAACAAAAAGATTTTAAAAGACTTTGTGTTGAATAATTTCCATTTACCCTGACGACATAAGATCTCAGCGAGGTAGAAAAAATTACTTGGAGATATGCTTATAGTATCGCTAGTGTTTAAGTTGTTTTATATTACAATCAACTAATACTTTTTTTTTTAATTTTACACATTTGTGATGAATGCTAAGAAAGAATTAATATAAATTATATTTTAAATTCAAATTTAAAATGAGTCTTTTTAACTATAAAGTAGTTTACATTTCAGACCTTGAAACATCCCATTAGACATTTAATGGTCTTAAAATTGGAACCTTATATTTCCTCATTTTAATAGTTTATCACTTTATTTGGATTACGACAGTGGATATATTTTTAATGTGTTGATAACATTTATTATTAAAATAATAAAAGCTTGTTTAATCAAGACAAACTCAACAAAATCACATTCCTGATGAAATATATTCACAAACATTTATCACAGTCTTAAAAACCACTCCATCATGAAAGTTCATTTGTGGGTAGTATCGATACCGACATTACAGGGCCTCACCTTTGCTAAGTAATTGTTTGAGCCTACTGGTGTAAGAGACTGTCTTTGAATTATGTGGAACACCTATACAATTTACAAATTGTCTAAACGTGAATCTTGATGGTCGTTAAGGTTGCGTATTGCCTCTAGTTTAAGGCTCGCAGGGCCTCCTTGCCTCCTAATTGTATCGCTTCTCTAGACTGCCAGACGGTAACCTGAAGTGCGCCTTCGAAGGTGGGGGAAGTAGAGGGAAAGAAGCCAATAGTTGTAAGTGTTCCGCCCCTTCTTTATGTGGCTGTATTGCAGGGCTTGTTTGAATTGGCGCAATAAGATTAAATATCGATAATTCTAGTCATAAAACTTGAATGGAAACAATCATAGAATCCATTTGCCATAGGAGTAGTGGTAACTGACAGATGGCAGAAGATGTACGCAAAAACAATTAAAAGAAAAAAATAATTACAAAAAGATGTAGCTACTGTCAAAGATTTGACTTCCAAATCAAGCCCTGTGGAGTCGGTACGCCAAGCCTTCGATTCAGACTCCTCTATGTTTCTACTGTCCGACTACGTCTCTATCATAAATGACTTAGGTAGGACTTATATTAACCATTAATAACAAATTTACTGCATTAAAATACTCTATTATAAATTACTTCATGGGAAGCTTCTTTGGCATTGTAAATTTATACTTAAATAAATTTGTCAACCAGAATTACAAATATTGGTCCAAAATAATAAAAAATATTATGAAATGTAAATAACATGTTTTCCTATATTATTATGATGAGTTATAATATAACAAGTTTTTATTTTGGCATCGGTATATTTTTACCGACTCCAACTTTGACTCAAATCAAAATTACTTATGATTTCAACTCCACAGCCCTGACCCCAAAAGTGACAATAACTCAACATGGTCTTGGAGATTATATGATGGGGCGAATGTATAATGAGAGTAGATCTGATAGCTTTAACTATCGGTCAGTTACCACCACTCCTACCGTAGTTAAGGTGTACTGTACGTTCACGAACAAACCAAAAACAAGATATAACATAATGTAGAAATATAAACATTATTTTCAGCACTCCCAACTTATAAACTTTTATTTTAAATGTACAAAATAAACCCGAATCCCTTTACGAATAGCCTTATCTGAAAACTAGGAAAAGTTACTAGATCTGGTTTTACGTATTCGTACGTCAGATAATGTTATCTGTAGCTGCCACTTTTGATAGAATATATCAATACCAATAAAATAACACTAATAACATATTAAAATGGTATTAATGTTGGCTGTAAAAAAAAATTGTATTTTCTAAAGGATGCTCAAATGTCCAATCGTAAAAAATTAAAGGTAGGCTTGATGTGATCTGGTGGGTTTAGGGTAAGAGTATAGGAAACACGAGCTAACGGTAGTATTTTTGCAGTTTTTTTTAATCAAAACATTATTTTAGTTAAAATAAATATAATAATTCTTCAGAAGAAATAGAGCTTAATTTTCTTCACATGGTGATATCAACAGTTTTTAAATAAGTCTATCAAGGAGACCCTAGAATTTAATGACAACTCTTTCTATTAATTTAAAAAGTTTCTCTCTAATGCCTCTATGTTCATGACAAGGAAGCAGATTCTTAGGCACAAAAAATGTTTAGACTAGGTAGGTAAATATGCATTAAAATATGAGATTTAGGCATCAGAATTGCACTTAAGAAACAAAAGCACACAATAAGCAATGTAACCTCGATTTTATCATCTACTATTTTATTACCTACAGCCAGTTCTTATCGCTGTGTTTTTTTTTAGCACTACGTGTCCTTACTGGGTTGGGTAGTACGCTGGTATATTAGGGGCTATGACGATGGAATTTAGAGGAAGTATATCTGCACTTTCGTGGATGGAGAATGAAAAACCATTTAGTTAAAACACCTTAAGTAAACCAGACTGATCCACTTCGGTAGCCAAATGGTTTAAGGCGCTACTTTCACAACAGACTGGACTACAGAAGATGGGGAGATCAGGGTTAGATCCCCGTCTGGTTTTACACTTTCCCTCCACGCAAATGCGGGTGCACTTCATATAAATTAAACTTTTATAATTTCTAACACATTATTGTAATAAGTGCAAGCCACAAAGGGTAGTAAGACTTGGTGCTAAAAAATACACCGGACCGAGATTAGAATAATGATCTCCCCTTCACAGACAGTTCAGTGTTCTGGAAGAATGATGACTTAACCCCTTCTACCACTGAAGTGGGTCACGTGCTATTAATCATTAGATCAGTGTTTCTCAAACTCCTTAGTCACACGGATCCCTTGATATAGTATAAAATATTACATAAATGATAGTCACAAATTTATTGTATATTATATGGATAGATTAGTTGAACTATATTTTTAATGTAAATATAAGTACAATATGAATTAAAATAAATGTATGTATTATATTTGTACATTTTTAGACATATTTAAAAAAAAATAGGGTAACCTGGCGCTCTAGGGGTAAGGTGTCAGACTTCTATGCTGGTGGCCGGGGTTCAATCCTCGGTCCCGGCAAAGATTTATCTGATTACCAAACCCTTCCTTCACCTCTGACAAGACATCTTGTGAATGTGAGGAATACCAGGCCTCCACCGTGGTTCGGATTCCACGTTAAACTGTAAGTCCTTCATTTCATCTCACAATCACCCTACCATTACACATTAGCGTAAGTGCGTATAACCCGAACGGATAGTAAGACGTGGTGATAATAATAATAATTTTAAAAAAAATGTAATAAGAAGTACAATAAAATTGAGGAGAAAATAAATGTATTATATTTGTACATAAACAATCATTGATAATTTAGGTGAGGAATGGAACTGCTTGAGTGACTTTAAAATATCAATGACGGATTCTCTGAAAGATCTCGCGGATCTCCTTGACAACCTCGGGGACCCTTGTTGATTTCCAGTAGTGGAATGGGTTATATTTTAATATAGGTTCTTTTTTATTATTTGAAAAGCTGAGTTATACTTGCCACGATGTTAAGAAACAACATTTCAAATTGACTGTTTCCAGAGAAGTTGAACTTTTGACCTGCAACACAGTATACCGTTTCCTACCAAGATGTCTGACACTGTTCCCATTGTCCCCCACATAATTTACACTCTTTGGAAGCTATCTAACAAGTGTAGATTTTCAAACCTACTCCAAACAAGTACATGCCACAACCTACAATTTATAAGAAACTTGACTCTTTCTCTTTAATCAGAAAATCCATACCTTGTTAAAAAGAGAGTGGCCAAAGCTGAAATAGGAGCGTTAAAGCTCTTATTCCTAAAATAGCCAAAAAACAACAGAAGAGGCAATTATAGGAAATTTAATTAACATATTGTACTATTTAATAACATGAAATACATAGGCCTATACATCTCAACTGCCTATGTTTCACGATCAAGGAAAAGAAAAGGAAAATTGGCAAAATTCTGTCTACTCATGTCATATTCAACAACTATTGATATCACCATGTTAAGAAAATGTACTTTCTGTTTATAATAGAGAAATATTTTATTTATTTTGGTCAAAAAATTTTAGCTATAAGAATTGCGAATACACTTACTTTTATCGAGTTCCCTGCAATCACACCTTAATATTATTTATATGTGATTAGCTTAGGAAAAAAGTTATATCTCTATTTTAATGTAAATTTCAAATAAAATATCCTCTAGTTCATTGGACAATGTGGCTAGGGAGTCAATATACAGCTCCAGGATATCATAGATAGATTCCCAGTTGACACAGAAAATAGTTTAATTTTTTATTTTCGTTAATTTAGTTATATTCCCTAAATATTATATATTTTTAGTTATAAAATTGGACTTTTAGAATTAGGTATGATTTCCTAGCCGGTTTTATACAATGCATTTTTATAAATTATTATCTTAGTTGACCCTCTTAAGTGGTCGAATGATCTAAGGTGTATATCTCGCTCTCTCTCAATAGACTGAACTTAAAATGACGCAGAGATCGGGGTTCAGATCCAGGTTGGATGCACTGAGGGTTTTTTTTTCATAAATGGCTTTCCACTCTTTCGCACCGAAAATGTGGGTACACCTATGAAATACAGCCTTCTTCATCCCTAACACACTAACGTACTTAGTACGTATGTGTATAACCCTAACGGGTAGCATGACACAGCGCTAAAATAAAAGCCCACTAAAAGCACCTACCTAGGTTAATATTGACTATATTATTTAAATGACTGTTTTGTAAATGATACAAACAACACTGCATAATAAACTCTACTAAATTATAAAGAGGAACGAAAGCATCTTGTCTGATTGTAGGTGTTGATAGCTGCTTAAAGATTTGCATAATCATCCCCGGAGAGGAAAATATTACAAATAAAATAAACACAATGGCAGCTGCCAAGGAAAGTTCATCTTGACGGTACAGCACTGACATGACCTTAAGGAGAATTCAATTTGGGGGTAATCAAAATTGTATGTTCATCTTGACGGGACAGCACTGACATGACCTTAGGAAGAATTCAATTTGGGGTGATCAAAATTGTAAGTTTATCTTGACGGGACAGCACTGACATGACCTTAGGAAGAATTCAATTTGTGGATGATCAAAATTGTAAGTTTATCTTGACGGGACAGCACTGATATGACCTTAGGAAGAATTCAATTTGGGGGTGATCAAAATTGTAAGTTTATCTTGACGGGACAGCACTGA
>CABFOV010000160.1:84324-116295 GCA_902141375.1 Timema poppense | reverse complement strand
CGCTGTAGAATGCACCTTAGAAAATTGGAACCAGTCTGAAAAAAAAACATCACCTCCGAAGAAAACATTTTCGAATAATTTGTTTTTGACTATTTTATACTTGTTCTGATCGCAAAGTTACTGGACCTCTCTCGTGCCGGATCATGTATTTGTGTGTGTGTGTGTGTGTGTGGCGTAATTTGTGAGAGCTTGGACAGCAAAGGTGAGACTAGAGAGAGAGGGGAAGATGGCGTTAGAGAAGGACGGGATGTTGGCTGTTGGAGGGGAGGCAGTTGATCGGATCAATACGTGTCGACTCTCTTAAGTAGGATTCACAATCATAGGACTGTGCGCCGACCGTGTCGTGCTGCAAACAATCTCGAACAGGTAATTCTCGTATGAGTTAGAAACTATTTACATCAGCTGTACTGTCACGATACAGTAAAGACGATACGGCTACGATCACGGTCATTTACATTAACAATACTGCAACGATACACACTTGAAATAGGGACGGTATACCTTTGCTCTATGGATTTCAGTTGAGATTGTATTATCTATTTATAATAGGCCCTACGTACTGAAAGGAATCAAGAATGTGCAGTTTCTCATATTTAGAGCTAGCCTTTATAGCAACTATTTTAGATGATGAGAATGAAGCTGTTAAAATGAACAACAGGGAACAAAATATGCCAACAAAGAAGGTGACTCCAGCCAAAATTTTCTACTTTTCTTCTGATCATTTTAAAATCAATCTAGTGTCGACAATGTGATAAATTGTGGCGATAGACTGTGGGTAAAACGTCATTCTAGAGTACACTAGAGCTTCATATGCGATAAGGTACAATACAGCTACGATGATGGTACGGTAAATAATCTCTCAGAGCATCGTAGTGAGAGCGAGGATGTACCGTGATTGTATCGAGGTCGTAGTGAGAGCGAGGATGTACCGTGATTGTATCGAGGTCGAAATGGCATCGTTCATATAAACACTTACATTCTAAACTACGGAGATAATAGTATATCGTATCTTTACCGAACCGCGATTGTATCGTGACTGTTCCGCTGATGTAAATCCAGCCTTATCTTTTTAAGAGCGTTGTTTGCTTCACATTCACAAGAATGAGCGCTGAATGCGCTGTTACCATGAACTGAATGCTAACCACATGGCACGGCCTGCGCACAAACCTGTTAGTGTGAATCCACCTCACTGTTCTGGTAGTTCCGCTTTTTCTCCGTACAACTACAACTATAATAGCAAACACTACTATTACTTAGATTATTACTCTTTTATACACTATCTTTAAGGTGGAATGGAAGGTAATGCGTGCTAAAAATCTATATTTTTTCAGTTTTTATGATAAAATTATTTGTTTTTGGTCAAAATAAAAAAAATATTGTTTTAATTGATATAGGGAGGTAATCCAACGCTTGTATAAATTAATGGTACACGACTGACGTAGATTAGACGACTGAAATTAATCAAATTATCTTTTAGTCTAGCCACATCGGACATGATATTATATTAATAAATCTGACAAATGACATATGGACGCGGGAATCGAACTATTGGCCCAGCGCCTCAATGCTCTACCAACGAGCTATCCAAGAATCATCCCGCGCTCAGCACAAAGTCTACCATCCTCCTCGACTAACCGGTGGCTGTAATATTAATGATAGCAGCCAATGATTTCCACACGTCCATAATAGACTCTGCCTTAAACTAGGAGTGAAGAATGACCCTGAGCATGGAACGAATTCTGGATAGCTCAGGGGTAGAGCATTAGCGTGCTAAACTAAGGGTCTCGGGGTCGATTCCCGTGTCCTGTTGTCATTTTTAAAATTTACGAATATTTGGTAAATGTATGTTTAGTTTATTTTCTCTACATTTTGTAATCTCAACCTTAATTGGATATTTGTCAACAGCTGAATTACCTTGCGTTGCCCGGGAGAAATGTTTTTGGATTAATGATCTATGTGGAAGGTATCTTTAAAGTTAGTCCTTTTAGGTTAAGGCCTGCGTTGCCCATCGAATCTCTTGGTACAGTAAATATCGCGCAATGCTCGTGACAGACAAACAGACTTGATTGTATTAATATATACGAGAGAAGAAGATGGAAGATGAGTTTAGCGGTATTTGACTAGACATGGTATAAGAAAAATTACTTGTCACACTGCGAAATATTCGGTTTATCAAAAAATGTTTAGGATACTATGGTTAGAAAATAAAAATAAATGCTGAAACCATTTTATATTTATTTTGTAAAAAAAAAAAATTGCCCTAGAAACTTAAAAAATAATCTTAAGTCTTTACCTCACGTTGTCTACGTCATTAGTATGTTTTCAATTTTTTTTTACTCCTCAGTATATGGTGAAAACATCTCCCCTTCTGTTTTAAATATTCTCCAAACCTTGTATCAATTGAGACTTACTAAAATTAATATCCTATTATTAAACTGAAAACTATGAAAACTTCATTCACGGTAGGAGTTTACCTCTGAAAGGTCTTTTTTACTACTAATATCCTACTATATAATAGATTTCTGGTAGGGAAAAAAGTCCTTTCCCAGGTAAACTCCTACCGTGAACGAACTTTCACCACTTCTACGCTGGTTATACAATATTTCACATTTTAATAACTATTAACCGCATCGGAAGGAAAGGGAGATATTACACTTCCAAATATCTTATATACAATTTATCTGATAACATAAATATGACTTATCTTTGATAATGCATCAAATTTCTTTAAAAAAAAATATATTTCACAAATATTTTATCAAACATTTGTATTATAAGACATACACTGGATTTATTTTATCAAAGAAAATCGCAAAGTCTGTAAGATTAACCTGGACATGTAAAGTGGTTGAAAATTTATCGGGAAAGTATGCAAATTATTATTTCTTTACGACACAAACATATCATTCATTTATGAGTGAGTGTTCTTTCCTTTGGAGAACAGATTTTTATAAGTCTCACGGTCCATTGGTAAATATTTTTGCCAAGATCATGAATGTTAAATTTCAAGTTCATCTAGCAGGTATTTAAAGTTTTAAATCTGATCTATCACCGTGTCCTACTACACGCTTATGTACTAAATACGCTAATGTGCTAAGGATAAGGAAACTGAATTTAAAGGAATTGTGCCCGCATTTCGAAATAATATACACTAGCAAACCCAAGCATAAATTGCACTATACCTATGTAAAACATTTTTTTAGTCCCGGTTTTAAATTTTATAATTTTGTTTTTAAAGAATTAATGACCTCATTTGTATGTTTGGACCAATAAAAAAGATCATTGTTGGGTCCACAAGGGTCAACACTTCGTATTAAAATTTCAACTTCCGGTTAACATTTTCAACATTTTATTAGATGTTGAAAATCTTCATGCCATTGCATTGCTATTAAACTCCTCATTTATAAATGTTGACCAATAAAAAATCTAAATATTGACTATTGAGTCTAAAATGGATATAGATAATTGTTGTACAAACATTTATCCTAAGAGGTTTAAGGAAAAAACAACATAAACTTTTAGAGACTTACTTATATTTAATTAGTCTATAGCATTGGAGAATTATTGCGTTAAAACTTAAGTAGTATCTCTTTACAACTAACGCTTACAAAATTGTATTAATATATTTGCCAATATCTCAGAAACTGTTGGATTTATAAAAATATATTTTACGTAAAAGTTTTTTATTTTTAATAGTACTACAATTTTGCAATGATAAGTTATTTAGTATCTCAAATAGTTGCGGAGATACGGAAGTTTCTGCTTCTGTTAAGTACCCTAAAATTCATTTTAATGGTAAAATGAAAATAGCCAGTTTATTTATAATCTTAATCAACACCTAGATACGAATTTTAATCAAAATGGTTAGAGTCGATTTTGAGAAAATAGATTTTTTTTTCTTTTCGACCTTTCTTAAACTACTCTTAATTTTAAGTTTAAACAGACACACAGACATACGTCATTGCAAAGACAACTTTTTAGAGTTTGGGGGGTCATGAGACGTCGACATCCATCAGCATTTCAGGTTATGTTTTCTTTTGCGGTCGCAACACTTTTACCTTTTGTGCTCGGAAAGTTAAGACACACACATATATACGTATAGCTTGAGATTTATTGGTTTTATAAAAATATGCTTTTTATAAAATATTTGTATTATAAAGAGACCTACATATTTGTAACGGTAGGTAATTTCATATCTCAAATAGTTTAGGAGATATTATAAAAAAATATAATTTACGCATCAGACCGGAGCCCTTAAATTCATTTTGCCGAACTATTAAGAGAAGCAATTTTTTAGAAATATTTATAAATGTTTATAAACGAAATTTAATCAAAATCAACTTTTTCTCTTTTTGCTCTTTAGTAAATCACCCTTAATTTTATGTTTAGATATCCAATGACAAAAATCCCTCGGGGAAACCCTATGAAAATCCTACATACCAAGTTTTATCCCGATCGGTAATATAGTTTAGGCTCTAGTTGGAGGTACAGACAGACAAACGGAAAGTTAAAAACAACTTTTTTGGATTCGGGGGGTCATGAAACGTCAAGATTCATCAAAATATTGAGTTCTATTTTTTTGACGATCATAATACTTTCTCTACCTGTAAGATAGCGATAAAGTAAAAATATGGTAGGCCTATGGTCTTATTGTTATTGATTCTATCTGTCAAAATGGACAGCTTTAGGCCATTATGACTTAACTTATGAGCATTGTTATGGTAAGTAGTAATGTTCTACCATGTTAAAGTTATAACAGAACTGTGGTAAAGCAATATGACAATTACTTGTTTTTAATTTAAAAAAAACTTCCTAAGTGTTGCGATAGTAGCAGCAATAATTTATGATATACATCCTGTAATATTATAAAATATCTAAAAATTCAATAACTTTCTCAAAAATGAAAAAGTAATTTAAATTTGTTTAAGTATTACCATAGGTTTTGAATATACATGATAAATATTGTAGCTTCCCCATAAAATATAAAACAATGAGGGCTTAAGCCCCACAATTTCGGAGTCCTTGGATAAACCAGAATCGCTTTACAATCCAATTACATCTTCACGTCCCCTTCTTTCCGATAATAGCCTTTTACTGCATTTTAATCTCTGCTCAGTATCATGTACAAGGTCTGTATATTAATTCTGAAAATTTTAGTACCGTGGTCTCCCGTTCTTAACGGTTTCGCCACTTCTCACTTACGACGAGTCGTCTGCGCATTGTTTTACCATCGTCTGTGTCGCGGTGCAGTTAAGAACAATCCTTTAATAGCGTGGTCAGGACAAAGAGGTTGGCTTCTCTGGTAATCCTTTCGTGGATGCGGGGGAGGGGGAAAGGTTTCGTGAAACTTTGTGAAAATAGCGAGACTTATGGGGTTAAAGTAGCACAGTTATGGTCAAATCGCCTCTTTATAATGGTAGCTACAAAACATTTTACCTCCCGCAACGCATACTCATTTTTTTATTTAGGTATTTAAAAAAATGGATAAATGATCAAAATTTGCATTTATTATCTTTATATTTATTTAAAGTTGTTTTAGAAGATCGAAAAATCATGTATTGTAAATTATAAACATGTTATTGGTATAGTTTTGTTTAGTTATTATTATTTGAGGTCTTTAAAGTCCACATTCTGATCCGATTGATTTTTATCAGCACACGAAAATATATACGAGTGAAGCTAAGTGAATGGCCAGACTGGGCGAGCGAGCGACTAAAAACTAAAATAAAAATAAAATAGAACACATTGGTTTTAATGAGAGTTGGCCAGACTGGAGAGAGCGACCAGAGCTACGCGCTTGAAAGATAGAACTGGTTATATTTTTCAAGAGCGCGCGCTCGAGCCGGAACAGTCTAGTTTACAGGCGCTGGGCAAAATTATCGTATGTTGGTCCATTGAGTGCTGGGAAAACTTTTAAATTTGACATGAAATTTGACTTCGTTATTATTATCGATACGTTTAGCACACTTACTACTAACGGCCTAATTTAATTTGTAAGACCATAAATTATATATATATATTTGAACCCAATATGTTAATACTTCAATATTAAAATCAAAGTAGGACTTTACAAATAAGGATCACCATTAGCTTGGAGAAAGAATGGGACAACCCCAACAATAAATTACTTGTCTAAAACCACCCTCAGTTCACTGAGCTAAGATTTGAAACTTTGCCTCCTTATCAACAACTATCGAGAGCTATCTGCTAATCACGCGCTCGCTCGCCAGTTTGGCCACGCAGTCGCTCAGTTGCTCGCGCGCTCACCAGCGTGCTTGTAGGTCTAGCCGAACCCTAATTACAAATTAACATAAATATAGAGCAAACACAATAACCAGTCTCCTGGTCGTTATATCAGCACTGTGATAGGGGAAACCCACATTTCAACGATTATTATTTTTCCTTCCATGCCGGGAATTTAACCTGGGACCATTATCTAAGTAAGCACTACCCACTGAGCTAAGGTGTTAGACAAATTTGATTAATAATTTTCAATATAATTTAATAAAATAGCAATAAAAAAATGTTTGAATCTTCCTCCCCTTCATCCCGCCGTGTAAAACTCTTTAGGGAAAATCACCCTCTGCTTATTCAACCGAGATTCGGACCTCGATCTCCCCTGTCATCGGGAGTCTATTCTAACAAAATAGTGACTCCTTAGACCATTCGATCATCTAAGTGGGTTCGTCCCAAGTATATTCACTGTAGGACTATTTAAATTGTGTCAAAAAGAAAAGCTTTGCTATAAGAACCTGAAAAATACTGGACTTAGCCTGCGCACCCTTCCATCCCACTCTAAAATCTTAAGTTTGAAAACAAATTAAAGCGGCGTTCCCGATTTTATTTTGGGTCGGTAATCACCTGAACTTGTTCGTAGCCAACTCGCCCAGTTCGTAGAACTTGATTTCCTCCGAGAAGACGTCGAGCGGGACGTTGACCGGCCTCCTCAGCCTCCCGCCACTCTGGTAATAATACAAGATGGCGTCGAAGCTGGGTCGGTTCCGGTCGAAGAAGTACTCGTTCCTGAGGGGGTCGAAGTACCGGATCCTCCGCGCGGGGTCGCCGAGTAGCGTGTCCGGGAACTGATTCAGCGTCCGCAGCTGAGTCTCGAACCTCAGACCACTCACCTGCAAGTATATAACAAATTGTTTGACATGAGCGGTGGATAGGGAAGGACCAGGGTCGACACGCACCTGGGAAAATCGGGAGAATACAGAAAATTTCACAAAAAATTAATAGTACGAACTTTATCGTTCTTTTACCAAAAGTTGAGATATTTATTTAAAATTCGTATGATACGTCAAACGAAATAATAAACATTTTTTTAGAAACATAATGGGAAAGAAAAACCTATAATTTAACCAACGACCATACATGAAATAATATACAATGTTACAGTATCATATTATTTGTTATGGGCATTTTAAGCACTCCGTTTCCCAAGCGCTTTCTAAAATATATTTATTCCAAAAGTTTGGAAGAAAAAAATTGATTTTATAACATACTCCTTCAAATATTATGAGTTGTATAATTTTAATATTTGCAATGATATGTCATTTTGCATTCCAAAGAGTTGCGGAGATATAATCAAAATTGGAGATTTACGCTTATGTAAATTACCTTTAAAAGACATTTTCATGGGAAAACGAGATGTGCCATATTGTGTTTTAAAAAATTATCTGGATACAAATTTTAATAAAAATAGTTTGAGCTGATTTTGACAAAATTGCTTTTTTTTTTACCTTAGTGGTAATCTTAATTTTAGGGATATATATATAATTCCATTGACCCTCACGGGGAGCCTTATTAAAACCCTAGATATCCAGTTTTACCTCGCTCGATAAAATGGTTTCTTTTCTAGGTTGAGATACAGAAAAACGGCATCGAGAAAACAGCTTTTTCGGGTTCAGAAACTCTCGATCTCGTATTTTTTTTTACAATCACAATACCTCCTTATTTCTAGGGGTCATGAAGTAGTAAAGACTTTAAAAAAAAAAAGCATTGGAATATTAACTGTGATTTAGGGCCATCTAACTGCAAGTTTTAAAATACTGTAGTCTTAGTTTTGCATTCAGCACGCTACAGCTGGTTCGAATACATACATTATTTAACCCTCACCGCACACCGCCTTACCCCGACCTTTTTTCACAAGAAATGTAGGTTGCATAACTACTGCAAACATTTGAACATCAAGGTCAAACTAACCTGTTTTAAACACAAATTGTATTATTCAACACGAGTAAATTCGGTGAAAAATAACATTTGATTCTTATCAATTTATAAATTATATATATATATATATATATATATATATTTGTTCCCGTAAATATTGATAACATTTTGGTATTTTATTAATGTTGTTTTATAGGTATTGATAATATCTATAAAAAGTGACATTTTCAGATCACATGTTTTGACTTATGGATATGTAAATGTGGACATAATTTTTTTATAGCTGTCAAATGAGGCTCTTCCTATAAAAATTGGAATGTAGCTTTTATCAAACTGTCAAATGTTGAAAAAAAGATGACAAATAAACAATTTTTTTCTTTTGTGAAGTTAATACGTGTAAATTGTTTAAGAAGCCGGTGATATTTTCATTTTCAAGCATCGTGTCTAATAAGTGTTCTCCAGCTATCAAGGGTAGTTTGTGGCCTTCAAATTTGGCAGCACTGTCGCGTCGCGGTGCAACAGGTGCTGCTTGTGATAACCTAATGGCATGGCTAGAGGGGGTACGTGGTGGTCGGGTGGGGAAGGGGTGTAGCGACGAACAGCGCCACCGGAAAAATTACACCAGCTATCGTGATGATGGCAATAACAGTCTTCCCTTCTCCTTTTATTGAGGCGGGGAGGAGGAGAGGTATGTATTATATCGGCATATCAGAGGAACATTTTTATATCAGCCACTGTGTGACACACCACTCTGGAATAAAAAAAACATACCTCTTTGGTGAGGGTGTCCTTAGTGAGCAGAATACTTGCGCTAAACAGACAAATTTTCATAGGAAGACCTTTTGGAAAAAAATACAAACATATTTTTTGCGGTAAGCACTGATAACATTTTACTTTATTATTAATGTTAGCTTATAGGTTTTGGCAATATCTAACAAAAGTGACAGCGATAAATCCTTTCCTGTTAAAATTGAACAGTAGAATAATACAGGTATTAATTTTTTTTATATAACCAATTCTCTAAGAATAAAATTACAATCTTGACTAAATTCGCACATCGGAAATTTACACAGAGAGGGTGTTTTATTTTTGTGTGGGGCTATTTTTACTCAATATCTAGGCTAGTAAATTATTTATTAGAGTCCTATAAAATTCCTTGCAACTTCAACTCTAATTAAATTTATTAAAACCCGCTTAGGTGGTCGCGTGGTCTAACGTGCTACTCTCACAGTAGACTAGACCGCCGATAACGGGGAGATTGAGTTTCGGATCTTGGTCTGGTGTACTGAGGGTGGTTTTTCCAAAATGGTTTTCCACTCTCTTTACATACAAATACTAGTGCACTTCTTCTAAATATAGCCTTCCTAACCCCTAACATCATTAGTGTAATTATTAAATAAGTGTATAACCAGAACGGGTAGTAAGACGCGGTGCTAAAAAAAAGTTTACCAAAACATACATTCAAGAGTGATTCAATATAAAATAAATCCTTGCCATCTCCTGAAGGGGGACTTAACCCCAAACCACCGTAAACAGAACCCTCTCCCACACATTAAGTTAAATATTTTATTTGGAATTATGGCACATATGACCGGGAGAGACATGTGTGGACTATTAGCCGCTCTGCTGGAACAGAACGTTGCCCCTAGAAGGTTGTCTACACGTCGTACCCACAATGAGCCGATGTGATGATAGTTATAAAGATGTTGTGGAGTTGGAGTTTCTTAATCTAACTTAAGCCTAACTAACCAAACCTTGGTGACCCTTGGGATTATTCCTCTAAAGGAAAAACTACCAAAGGTACCAGCTAGGAATTGAACCCAGGACCTCTATGCTCGTAGATAGGTGCACTGATCACTACATCACGGGGCCGTATATTTTGATTTTAAAAAAAGGCCTAGTTATTTAAATCGCCCGAAAAGTGTTTATGTTGATTAATCCAGGGTTTCGAACTGTTTTCTCTTGGGACCTACATCAAACCACTCGCGTTAGGCCTAGTAATAATAATGATAATAATAATAATAATAATAATAATAATAATAAATAAATAATAATATTTAGCACCGCGTTGGGTTATACGCTTTAAGTACTAATTACTCTAATGGATTTGGAATTGGGAAGGTTGTATTAGAAGAAGTGAACCCGCATTTGCGTGGAGGGAGAGTGGAAAACCATTTATGAAAAACCACCTCCAGTTCACCCGACCGAGATTCGAACCTCGATCTCCCCGTCCTTAGCAGTCGAGCTCAACACGGCAAGCGCGTTAGCCAACTACGCCACCGAGGCGGGTCATTAGGCCTAATACATTCTACTAAAAATTCCTGAAATGATTATATTTACCTAAGGCTGTTTCTGGGTTGTTACCGAGTCAAACAAGGCTTAGCGAGATTGTATTATACATTTTAATTTTCTCCGATTCATTGTCACAGTTATCCTTTAATTAAAACCAATCAACACACACTCTTTCAGTGCGTTATTTTGTGCGTAGTTGGCCAAACCAAATAAATAGTGAGGGGAGGGGACAAGTTACTGATACAGTTCCGTCAAGCCTCGCTTGCCTTGCTTGGTAACCCCCTTGAGATGTCGCCACAATTTATTATCAGCGCGCTTTGGTGTCTATATGTTGGATATTCATGACTTAAGTGCACTATTAAATCTAGGGAACAGGCTAACGAGGGTGTAATTTAAGTAAACGCACCAGAATGTTTCTGGAGAAATACAAATAAACCAGATAATTGAAAAAAAAATAAATAATCCGGGTGCGGCTAACTAGTATTTTGAACCCAGTATACCCAAAGGAGGGTCAGAAGGGATAAACTACACTACGCCAACCCACCAGGTCGGGTTTCAATTAACTGACATAGAAAAGAGCGTAAAAAGAGGAGTCGTGGGGTCCGCACACACCTGGAATTTGATGGGTTAATTAAAGGTATAGTACAATTTTCTAGTGAACCCCCTAAAAAAATATTAGTCTTCCATACCGTTGGATTCAGAATTGCCGCACGGTTAGTACCTCTGACGGAATCAGTGAAAAATCAACTAAAATCTACATTATGATGGTAGCTTTAAGTGTTAGTATTTCTCTGTAACATTAATAAAAACAAAGCCGTTTACTGTAATACAAATATTTGGCAGAAAGCTAAGAATTAACGCTGATGAACGACTCAAATGTAAATAAATGTTGAGATGTTAGTTAAAATTATATCTAGAATGAGGAGGTGAAAAGGTTGTGACGTGTAAATTGTGGTAGTTGGTGCCAAGGAAGCCAAGCGGCACCAGAGGACAGCTCAGGAGAGGTTAGGGTTCGTCAAATTAAAACAAAAAGTAAATTAAAATTGCTTTCACATTGACTCTTCGAAAAGATACGAGGTGCAATAGGGTTTCAAAGTAACCCAAGCGTGAATATCGCCATAGACTGGACTTTTGATTATGGGGAGATTGGGGTTCGAATCCCGATCGGGTGTAATGAGGCTTAATTTTATTAAATGATTTTCTACTCTCTCTCAACGTAAATATGGATACAGTTACTTTAAATTCAAGTTTCCTTCTCTCTAACACATTAGAATAATTAATATGCATACTTAAACCGAACGCATATTAAAGAAGTTGTGCTTAAAAAAAAGTACACGGGTTTTTCTGCATTGGATACGTTTTAGGGTGTCAAGCTCTATTTCCCTCGTGGTCTCAAGTAAATGGCGAATGCGATGCTCAGAATCCGAACCTAGAGCCAAAAGGATAACCCGCACTAACATTAAACAGGTGGGCTGCGCGCACAAATAGGAGCACGAGTGACGGAGATTACGGGAAGCTGTCTTGTAGCTTGAGAAGAACTAGTTTTTGTTTTGCACGGAGTTTTACTACTCTTCCGGGCTAACCCACATTTAACTACACTATTAGGGTCGAGAGGAAAAAGGAGGACATTTTAGAGGCAATGGTACCGCCTTTGGGTGGAGGTACAGAGTGTAGAACCATTATTATTATTATTATTATTATTATTATTAGCACCACGTCTTACTACCCGTTCGGGTTATACGCACTTACGCTAATGTGTAATGGTAGGGTGATTGTGAGATGAAAGGGAGGGCCTACAGTTTAACGTGGAATCCGAACCACGGTGGAGGCCCGGTATTCCCCACATTCACAATATGTGTTGTTAGAGGTGAAGGAAGGGTTTGGTAATCAGATAAATCTGTGCCGGGACCGAGGATTGAACCCCGGCCGCCAGCACAGAAGTCTGACACCTTACCCCTAGACCGCCAGGTCACGTACTGTAAAACCATTAAAATCACCCTCTGTACAGCTATTCGGGATTTGAAATAAGACCTCCCTGTCACTGTACAGAATAGACAAGCTTTATGTTTAGTCCAAGTGTCCAACGATGCGGGATAGAACCGTCTTAAGCTACGATATAGAGACATAAACCGACCACCAGGCGTTCTAATTTAATTAATATTACCTGCCTTTTAATAAGGTCTTTCAATAATGATAGTGGTTGAAGATTAGGGCTCCGTAATCTTACCAAAAATAATCATTCAATAATTATCATGAAAATAAACCGGAAATGATAACTGAAACTAGAATCTATCTTGAAGAAACCTTAAGCTGTTCCGCAAGTATTAAACTGTGTGAAAAGGTGGAACTATCTCATTTATAGCACTGTTTCATGAAAATGTTGCAATTTAGTATTAGAAACCTGATACATTCTTACTTAAAAGCTGCCATTATAAAAAAATATATTGTAGAGTGAGGAATTTGTCCATCAAGTAGGCAGGGTACATAAGCTAACAACATACAAAGTCCATCTTAAATAATGCGGCATTTCTAAACTTCTGCAACCTGTCTCAGTTCTCTACCATGTAGCGCCCTTGAAAATATTAGCTCGATATCCTTTCTAGTAGCATTTACATTGCGCCCACTAGATGACATGATACAAAGATAATCAAACTCATGTTGATGACGATATACTCCTGGTTCCCCCACCCTGTGTTTTGTTACATTGATGATGGTACAAAGACAATGGAACTCATATAAATGAAGATTCACTCCTAGTTCCCCCACCTTGTGTTTTGTTACATTGATGATGGTACAAAGACAATGGAACTCATGTAAATGAAGATTCACTCCTAGTTCTCCTACCCTGTGTTTTGTTACATTGATGATGGCACAAATACAATGTAACTCATGTAAATGAAGATTCACTCCTAGTTCTCCTACCCTGTGTTTTGTTACATTGATGATGGTACAAAGACAATGGAACTCATGTAAATGAAGATTCACTCCTAGTTCTCCTACCCTGTGTTTTGTTACATTGATGATGGCACAAATACAATGTAACTCATGTAAATGAAGATTCACTCCTAGTTCTCCTACCCTGTGTTTTGTTACATTGATGATGGTACAAAGACAATGGAACTCATGTAAATGAAGATTCACTCCTAGTTCTCCTACCCTGTGTTTTGTTACATTGATGATGGCACAAATACAATGTAACTCATGTAAATGAAGATTCACTCCTAGTTCTCCTACCCTGTGTTTTGTTACATTGATGATGGTACAAAGACAATGGAACTCATGTAAATGAAGATTCACTCCTAGTTCTCCTACCCTGTGTTTTGTTACATTGATGATGGCACAAATACAATGTAACTCATGTAAATGAAGATTCACTCCTAGTTCTCCTACCCTGTGTTTTGTTACATTGATGATGGTACAAAGACAATGGAACTCATGTAAATGAAGATTCACTCCTAGTTCTCCTACCCTGTGTTTTGTTACATTGATGATGGCACAAATACAATGTAACTCATGTAAATGAAGATTCACTCCTAGTTCTCCTACCCTGTGTTTTGTTACATTGATGATGGTACAAAGACAATGGAACTCATGTAAATGAAGATTCACTCCTAGTTCTCCTACCCTGTGTTTTGTTACATTGATGATGGCACAAATACAATGTAACTCATGTAAATGAAGATTCACTCCTAGTTCTCCTACCCTGTGTTTTGTTACATTGATGATGGTACAAAGACAATGGAACTCATGTAAATGAAGATTCACTCCTAGTTCTCCTACCCTGTGTTTTGTTACATTGATGATGGCACAAATACAATGTAACTCATGTAAATGAAGATTCACTCCTAGTTCTCCTACCCTGTGTTTTGTTACATTGATGATGGTACAAAGACAATGGAACTCATGTAAATGAAGATTCACTCCTAGTTCTCCTACCCTGTGTTTTGTTACATTGATGATGGCACAAATACAATGTAACTCATGTAAATGAAGATTCACTCCTAGTTCTCCTACCCTGTGTTTTGTTACATTGATGATGGTACAAAGACAATGGAACTCATGTAAATGAAGATTCACTCCTAGTTCCCCCACCTTGTGTTTTGTTACATTGATGATGGTACAAAGACAATGGAACTCATATAAATGAAGATTCACTCCTAGTTCCCCCACCTTGTGTTTTGTTACATTGATGATGGTACAAAGACAATGGAACTCATGTAAATGAAGATTCACTCCTAGTTCCCCCACCCTGTGTTTTGTTACATTGATGATGGTACAAAGACAATGGAACTCACGTAAATGAAGATTCACTCCTAGTTCCCCCTACCTGTGTTTTGTTACATTGATGATGGTACTAAGACAATGGAACTCACGTTGATGACGACCCGCTCACAGAAGTCGTGGTCGTGCGGGATGGGCTCGAAGTGCACAACGCCAGTGAACTGTGTGTGAGAAGTCGGTCCATCCTCGTCCTGGCTGCTGAGTTTCGGCAGCGACCTGCACAAACACACGTCACACATTTAGTTGGATATAAAAGTCGCACATTTAGTTGAACATACAAGTCACATATTTCGATGTAGCTACTCGTCACACATTTGTTTGGATATACAAATCACACACTAATTTGGAAATACAAGTCACACATTTAGTTGGACATTCAATTCACTTATTTAGTTTGATACACACGTCACACCCTTCCTTCACCTCTGACAAGACATCTTGTGAATGTGGGGAATGCCAGGCCTCCACCGTGGTTCGGATTCCACGTTAAACTGTAGGTCCTCCATTTCATCTCACAATCATCCTATCATTACACATTAGCGTAAGTGCGTATAACCCGAAAGGGTAGTAAGACGCGGTGCTAATAATAATAATAATAATAATAATAATAATAATAATAATAATAAAAATAATAATAAAAATAATAATAATATATACGTCACATATTAAATTGGAGCTACATGTCCCACATTCAGTTGAAGAACACTAAAGCGACAATATTTTTCTAGGAACTTTTGTAGACAGCCATTCTACAGTTGTTTTTTATTAGCACCCAGAACCTCTCGTCACATTCGCTACCGAATCATTTGTGTCCTGCCTGAAGTTTTCGAATTGGTTTCTAACGCGATTTTTTTGAAAGACTTGGAGTTTATACACTGGTTTTTAAGAGAAACGCTTTAAATATCCCTACGCAAATTTATTAACTGATTGAAAAGATAATGATTATTTCCATTAACACATTTTTAATCTTGTTGATTTCAAAGTTTATTTTATTTTATGAACTTTTTAAAAACTTATAATTATTTCTAAATGAGACTGGAATGCTAAATCTACCAAGGAGAGTAATTTTAATTTTAAAATAATCATCCTAAAGTCCAGTATGTACTAACTGGGAAAAAGAACCCAACTAAATGGTCAAATATTTTATTTTTGTATGATGAGTTCAGATCATAGCTCATTAGTTTAATAATGAACCTTCCCCCCCCTGTAATTTATATTTATTCCCAAATCTTTGAGCGATGGTCTGAAAGGATACTACACTCCAATTATTATAAGGAGGGCCTTATCTGACAGAAAACTTACTAGTTATACTTCCAAGTATCCATCCGTCATGCCATGTGATCTTCAGCTGTCACTTTTGATAGGTACTATCAATACCTATAAAATAATACTAATAAAATATTAAAACGTTATTAATGTTATGTATTAATTAATGCATCCCATAAAGGGCCCTTCCTATGAAATTTGGATCTTAAGCTTAATCTTTTAACACTTATAACTCAACATCAAAACCGGATATTATGATAAATGAAGATAAATCAGATATAACCAATTAAATGTATATTTTTATCAATCAGAAGACGCCACATGAATATATTAAATATTTTAACACAGGAAAGTGTTCAATTTCGTCGACAGTTATCATTTGTAATTTAACTTTAACTTTTATCGATCAAACTCAATAAAACATATGATATTATATTTTATTAACCAAAACTTCACATGAATAAAATATTAAAAAAAAAGGTGATGTGTGTTTACAAAGATTTATTAAATGGTATATACCAAATGTACTGTATAATAAAAATACAATAGAAAGGACCGTTTAAAAAATGCAAGCTTTTTTTCAATTACTCTCAACATTTTTATATTATTAATATTATTTTATCGGTATTACTGCGTTGTCAAAGTTGACAGATCTAAATCATACGACTTATCTTATAAATAAATGAAATTATCTTTAGGGAGATTTTCTATTAAATACTGTTCTTCCAAGCGTGTTTTTCTTTTCAAGTGTCCTAATACACGTTAACATTATACACATTGAATACGATAGTTGAATAGAGACGAGGAAGGTAGGATTTTAAAGGAAACATAACCTGTATTATCGTAAAGGGAGAGGAAAAATAATCTATACCGATCATCACCGATCCAGTATAAAACGATAGTTAAGCTTGATTCACACGTTCGTCGAAAAATAGAAAGAATCTTCGCAGTAACTCACACACTTTAAGTTGACCCATGATACATTGCAACGCTTTAAAATAGCTGATTATCAATATGTATTGTTTTATAGTTGATAAACATATATTTTGAATCATTCTCCCGATGGATGTTCACAAATTATAACGCTGTGTCTAACACAATCCAATACATCAATAAACACGTTTTACATCAACGGGTTATTTCTAATATCCTCACAACGGCGTGAGAAGTCGTCTGATTGCTTCTGGCTGTAGAGCGCATGCGTTAACAAACGTGCATGCGCACTGGTTTGAGATAGTTGGTTCTGAGATTTGATTGGTTCTCCTGTGCAGAACATCTCGATCAGGGAGGACCGAGTAGAGAATAGTTTAACTTCAGCAGGACAGTTTGCGCCGATTGGGCGGGATATCTTGTGATTGGCTTAGAGAGCGTCACGTGAGCATGTTTCTGTTTTGCGCTAGTTTTTCGGTGAACGTATGAATCCACAGTAACGCGTTAGAACAGTATGGTCCAACTGTCGACCCGCGCTCACTGACAATGTGGACCTCACAGTATATTGGATAAGATTGAAAGGGAAATCCTCGCTGTCAGATGTGAAATGGACAGAGATGGCTAAAGAGGGCGCCAAACAGGGCACTCACATAACCTAACATAGCTTTGGAATGATACGAAAATAAATCCCAAACCTCACAACACCAAATTTAACGTAACCTGGGAGTAATAGTGGTGCTAAAGAGGGCGCCAAACAGGGCACTCACATAACCTAACATAGCTTTGGAATTATACGAAAATAAATCCCAAACCTCACAACACCAAATTTAACGTAACCTGGGAGTAATAGTGGAGATGCTAAGCATTGCACTAATTTAATTTTTGATACTAACATGAAATTTGACATAGTGGAATAGTTTTTTGATCAATAATATTGGATATAGTGTCACTATTTAAAAGTTAATTTACATCCACTGCAGAACCCCCTATTTCCACTTGATTTTATTGATAGCATTTAATATAATGAGTCCTCTTTTCTTTAATTATTTATTTATTTTTGCAGTACAATATATATTCCTTAAGCTTAATGTCAGTACTTCAGTAGCCATCCCTTAGTTTATGAAAAAGATACAAAACTCTTTGTATGGAACTGTGCGATTCACAGTGCCAGCGACGTGGTGTTTGATTGTTGTGCGCCTGCGCACATAGGAGGGGAGTGGGGAGGTAGGCGGGACTGCCAGATAGAGAGAGCACTGTTGCTCTCACAATGCCAGCTCTGGCGTGGTGGTGGAAGGACGTTTTTTACTCAGCGTGTGTTGTGCTTAAAAACCGTGTAACATATTCTTGAATGTGATAAAGTATAGAATAGTGTAGAATTAGATTATTATTCTGCTTCTAGCTATTTTATTTGATTCATTTTTTTTCAGTTCTTTTATTTAACAGAAAGACTAAATGCGCTTGCAGTACTTTAAATGGAGAAAAATTTCCTCAATTGTCATCCAGTGATCAAGAAGAAAATTATTGAACTTTATGCGCAAATTAAAACAAGAAGAATGGATTTAATTTTTAAATGAATAGATCAAACGTGAACTGTAACAATTTAAGTTAAAGTAAGTAAATTTTTTTTTTGTTAAGATTTTATCAAGTTCCTGAATAAATTTTCTTTTTATACATTTTTTTTTCTTTTCCTTTTACACAATTTTAAAACAAAGGCTAAACATTTTCTGGAGCAGCACCCCCACTAATTTTAGCTACTAGCCGCCACTGACCTCTAGTAACATTTTTACATTTTTCTCAACAGTTTACTTACTATTAATTAACAAAGCTAAATTATCTTCCTATCCTAATAGCAACAGTGTACTGTTTAATGTCAACACTTCCCTACTATTTTGCATTACCTCAATAATAATAGGTTATATTAAAAAGTAATGCTGGAAGTGCATTTCTTTATTTCAATCCCTTATGAATTTTCAAAGTGTCTGATGAGTGACACTCAACTCCGTAACCTGACACGCACTATTAGTCGAACATACCTCTCAATTAGCTTGACAAGTTTCTGTGTTATTCCAAAACTAACTAAAATTGCATATAGCTTGTTTCCTTTAAATGAATCATAGAGCCTTTTAAAATCCATGTATAATTGATTAACTGTTATGTTGTATTCACACATTTTTTTCTAAGATTTGCCGGGTGGTAAAATTATGATCCGTTGTTTTTTTATTTCACTGAAGTCCACATTGATGATTCCCAATTATCTCTTCTGCATACGGTGTCAAGAGTATCTCTCTAACGTTATGTTAAGTAAAATTTTGTTGCATGTTGGTAGTAGTGAGATATCAGTATCGTTATTACAATCTGTTTTATATCCCGTTTTGAAACTGGGTATCATTACACTTTCCTTCCATTCTTTTGGTAATATGATATGATTGATGATATGAATTAATTTTTATAATTAGTATTATTTATATTAAATAAAGAAGTCTATATCAATATCTTGTACTAAAAAGAAGTAAAATAAATCATTTACCAGATATAAACTTATGCTTTATGAGCGTTTTCAAATCAAGCCAATAAAATTTGTTCTTTAGTTGAATATAAAATTGTGTTCTTAAAATTAATTTGGATACGTGTCCCATACTTAACTGGATAAAAATTAATACACCTCATAGTTTTCTGCATCGGCTGCTATAGCGACATTTTTAAACTGAATATTCACGTTGTTCTACAAATAGACAAAATAATAAATATCTGTCTTACCCATCCCACCAAATTTTTTTCAGGGTTTATTTAAAAAATGGTTTTATGCCGTTGAAAGGACGCCCTACTCCAACAGCTGAAATAGGCACGCACGATCAAGCGTTCAGTTATTTGTTTAAGATAGTCGTTCAAAGCCGATGCTGCTTTCCACAATCCATTACAACCAACCATTTCATCTTGAAGTTCTTGCTCTTTTGCAACGCACACTCTGTCTTACCATGACTAATTAGTGATTACACTACGACCCTCTTTATAAGTAAGACTCGGAGGTTTATTTATACCCTTTAAAAACTCTCAATATGCCCTTAAAAATGTCATAAACGCCCTAAAACTTTAAAGGATGCTCTAAAATATCCTTATGACTCTTTAAATTGCCTCCTACATCGACTAAAACTGCTTAAAAATCTTGGATAAATACTTTAAACGTAATAAAATTGGTTTAGAATATATAATATATAAATATATTATATATTTAGGCATTGACTAGATAATAATAATAATAATAATACTAATACTTTGCACCACGTCTTACTACTCGTTCGAGTTATACGCTTAAGTACTAATTAAGCTTATGGTTTAGGAATTGAGAAGGTCAAATATAGATGAAGTGAGCCCGCATTTGCGTGGGGAGTGGAAAACAATTTAGGAAAAACCCCCTCCAGTCCACCCGAGCGAGATTTGGACCTCAATCACCCCGTCCTCATTAGTCTGACTCAACACAAAACTAGCGCATTTGCTAACTACGCCATCGAGGCGGGTCATTAACAATATCTGGTAAAGATTGATTATTTTTTGAAATATGAAATTTTTTCAAAGTAATTTATTTAGAAAATTATTCAACTACGCACCTTATATATATAACATATATATGCTTTAAAGACGGAAAATACTTAAATAGGCAATTATAGTAGACCTAAATGGAAAATTAGATTTTTTTTTATCATTTAGGTCAGCTCAAAGCTTATTTAAATCCCGTCCAGTTTTAAAATGAAGTTAAGAATATTTATTTATTATCATCACGTCTTACTACCAGTTCAGACTATACGCATACATGATCATTACTCTTAGTGGAGTAGGGATAAGAAAGGAAGCATTTTAGAGGAAAGCTACTCTCATTCACGTGGAAGGAGATTAGGAAACCATTTAGGATAAATCTCCGTCAGTAGACCTGTCATCAGTAGGCTAGAGTGACCATTCGTGCACTGAAGAGAATAAGTTAATAATAAAAATATGAAATGTAGTAAACATCCTGTATAGTCCTTTTTGTAAGCAACGCCATAGTGAGAGCAATTGTGGCGAAATCGTAACCGTTCAATATAAATTGAGGTAAACCCTTCCAAATTTGGACCAAATATATATATTGAAAATGCCTGCTATCTTGTCAAATATAAAGGGTAATTTCATTTAATAAATAACCTCAGCGGTAAAAGCAGTAATAGAGGGAATTAACGAATTTAAAAAGTCCATGACGTTTCGTCGAACTCTATAATAGTTTGTTTATCAAACTTACTACTGTAAAAAAGTTTATAGCTGATAAAATTCATTGTTAGGTCGGATACCGTTTTAAATTCTTCACGTACCTGTATGGGTACGCGCCTTACAGTTTGGTAAACACTGTCCTAGATAGAGGATGATAAACCAGACTGGGAATAGGATATGGGCGACATATATACATTAAAACTGGAATCGAACACCCACCTCCTGTGTCGGAGTCAGGTTTATTAATCACTCACCTAACCATGTCAGTTTCCTATAGAATAATATACACACATAGTTACATTATTAGGAGGATTATGTTAAAATTTTATTAAACTGTACAAACGAATGACCTCAATTCGATGATGACTCAAATTCATTAATCATTTTTATGTATATAAATCTTTTTTAAAGTTGTCCTTCAGAAGGCTTACAACTGGAACGCCAAGAAGATGTGCAGGTCGAGTAGTCTAAACTATTTCAGTAAACGTCTGTTTAATATTTGAAGATGTAATTGCCGTAGAAATAAAGCAGGATAGTTATAGATACGTATTATATCTGTATTATATCACTAGTACCCTGTTTTGGTTGTTGTATGTATGTATGTAAATTATACTATATACACACAAAAATAAAATTAATAAAACCGAAAGAGTTAAATGTTTATTTTGAAAATCTCGAGCTATCAGTATGTCTGTAAGGTTCGCAAATAAAATTCTGAATTAAGTTTGACGTTTCAAACCAAGTGGCGTCTCAAACCAATTGAACAAGAGTTATTATCTATTAGTATAATGTACTATTGGAAATATTCATAGTATTAATTTGATTTCTGTCTAGCTTGATCACCAAGTCAAAATATCAACTGGAAATCCAAGGATAAATTATAGAAGATATCTCAACTTGAAATCTAAAAATAAATATTAAGAACATTACATAATTCTTAACATGATGTGACCTTTTTCTGTGGCCGCATGGTCTATGACTTCACTCTCGCAATAGCTTAGACTATTGATAACAGGGATATAGGGTTGGTTTTATATTTTATAAATGGTTGTACACTCTCCCTCCCCGAAATTGTGGATACACTTCCTCTAAATTCAACCTTCCTCGTCCATAGCTCATTAGAGTAATTAGTACATATTATGCGTATAACATGAACAGGCAGTAGGAAATGGTGATACCTTTTTTTATGTACTTAGCTTTTTCAGGATGGAGGTAGCGAGGTCCACTACTCACAGAACTACTATTTTTATTCCAAAATGCTATGCTATGTTAACACAGCAGTGAACATTCAAGCATAGGGTTCAAGAATGTGACATGCATTCTGTGCTACACCGTCCATGAACCATTAAGACGTTGTCTTGTATATAAATTAGCTCATATTTGTGGGTATATATTGGATCTATAGAGCTTGCAATAACCCATTAGCAAAACCTTTGATGGATTGATCAATCCATCTACCGTCGTCGATAGGCATGTAGACTAGGGCGTCGGTCTCGTCCAATCTGACAAAGGGGTTCATAGAAGAAAAACTGTTAAGAGATCTCGTATTAAAAGACTGTTTGTATTGTTCCTTAAAATTCTATTTCCTGTGACCTTAAAATTAGTGTAAACTGAAGATATCTAGTATGGCCAATAAGTCACATAGCACTAAAATTATATTCTATTTTTTCCACCTCGTCTTACTATTTACTCTCCTGGGATTTCAAGACTTTATAACACCAGTGTGGTAGTGATGAGAAAGGTATAACTTTGATAAATGTACCAGAATTAGCGTGTACGAAGTAGAAAAACATTTAAAAAACGTATCGTTATGACAGTCGGCCATCTATCGTGAGTCCTTGCGGCCACCAATGCTGTTAAGAATATAAACAATGAACTATAGCCTAACCCGAGGAAACCCAGACCTCCCTGTATACTCGTAGTTATTATGCTGGTAAGAATGTAAGCAATTCGGCCATGGCCTAATCCAAGAAACTTCTATGTATAGTTATTATGTTGGTAAGAATATAAACAATAAGGCCATAGCCTAACCCGAGGTAACCCTAATAGTCCATGGCCCAGCTGGTCAAATTCAAGATTTCGGTATAATTTGGGGGTAGTAATTTTCCTTTATACCACAGTTATATGGGTGTGTAAGGAAGACTAAAAACCATGATTGCCATCTCAAAGTGGTATATAATAAAAATGGTGGCCAATACAAGATGGTGGATGTTGACTTTAGTAAAAGGCTAAATCTCTTGAAATAAAGGTCCGATTTTAACATAATATTTTTAAATGAAAGCTTAAAATGAGCCCTATATTTAAGTATCGTTAAGTTTTTAGGTATGTGCAACCGTTAATTGGTAAATTGTGGATTAGTCAAGATTTTGTAATTTTTAAAAACAATTTGCTTATCATAAATTAACTAAAAACCTACATCTTGTGAATGTGAGGAATGCCAGGCCTCCACCGTGGTTCAGATTCCACGTTAAACTGTAGGTCCTCCATTTCATCTCACAATCACCCTACCATTACACATTAGCGTAAGTGCGTATAACCCGAACGGGTAGTAAGACGCGGTGCTAATAATAATAATAATAATAATAATAATAACTAAAATCCTAAACATCTGAACCGAAAATACTTAGAACAAATATTTTAGGGCAATCTTTTATCTTTAATTTGATGTTTTATAGTTTTGTGTTTTGGCCTTTAGATGGCCTCAAAAATGAATCAACTACGTAAACTGTACAGCGTGTTTGTTTCCTAATATTTCCTAGTTTCAGAAATTCATGTTCACCATTTTCCTGTTTATTATTATTATTACTATTAATTGATACTTATAACTATAAACACAAGGTTTAATGTTTGTTACAGGTGTGCATAACTATAAGAATACTGTGGAATAATTACTAGATCTAAAATGTCTACTGTGGAATAGTTACTAGATCTAAAATGTCTGCTGTGAAAGAAGTAAAATGTAAAACCTCAGAAAGTGAATCAGATAAGTGTATTATTTGTGGGAGGACAGAATCCCCTAATGAAGTGCATCCAGCAAAGGTTAGACGTTCTTGGACCGTTTTGTATGCTGCCGTGATTAGAAATTTTGAACCTAAGAAAAATCTAAGTGATGTATCGGATGAATTGTTAGTAGCCATGCGATTTCATCGAAAATGTCGAACCAATTTTATAAATATTAAGGATCTGAGAAAATTAGAAGCAGAATCATAATCCTCCCATGACTTATTTGAATTAACTGATAGCCCTTGCTCATATATTCAGGCAAAGAAATGCTTGAAATGGACTATCACAGGCAACCATCTGGTATATAACAAAAATTGTGTTTTTTGTGACAAAGTAAGCAAATAAAAGAAAGGGAACAGATCAAGGGAAACACTTATTCAAGTTTCAGAGTTGAGAACTGACAAGAAATTGCGTGAAATTGCTATTAAGAGGGGCGATAAAAAAAATCAAGGAATATCATTGCTACAGAGGCGTGTCACATAAATCTTGTTATCTTAGCTATACAAGGATGATACCTAATAAACTTAAAAATGTCGATAAATATATATTAAAGCATAAAATGTGGCATATCAAAAACCATAATGAAATCATACAAGATGATATATTCTCAAACCTAAGGGCTGAATCTCAGAGTTATTTTCTTTCAAAATTAATTGAGTATTCAAAGGATGATGTTGATGAAATCACAGAGTCTACCAAGAAAAATTTTCGTCATAGCTTAAATAAATAAGTTGGTTCCTCCTTAAATTTTGCTAATGTTGACAGTAGGGTATATATTTCACCAGCTAATCTGACTTACGACTTGCTACTTACAAGCTATGTGAGGTCTAAATTCAAATTAGAGGAGCACCTTTTGTCAAAGGAAGAGGAAAACCATATTCCTCAAGGGGCTGACCAGATAAAAGAAGATACAAAAGGTATTGAGAAAACCCATGTTTGGCCTCCATCACCACGAGAGCTTCACATGAATTATATGACTTTGCCTCCCTCATTGATATGCATTTTGCAGAACCTTATTGGAGATCCATCATCTCGTGTTACTAGGCTAGCAAGGACCATTTCACAAGATAGAATATATGATTTTTCTAAGGCTACCATTTTGACTCCAAAGCATATCCTTATAGCAATGACAGTGATGACTCTGACTCGAAACTTTGAGATGATTTTAATTTTAAATCGCTTAGGACATGGATGTAGCTATTCTAAAAATTTTGAAATAGATACAGCGTTGTGTATGGAAAAAATAAATACTGTTAGAGCGGGTGAAATAATACTACCAAGCAGTATTAATGTCATTATTCCTACTATAGTAGCCTATGGAAATATAGACCGTATAGAGGAAACATTAAGTAGGGCTGGTACTTTTCATCGTGTCAATGGCATTATAGTCCAAAATACCTTGTCCACATGCTTTCCACAAAGATCTGGTACTACAGTTATTGGGGAAAAGCAAAGAAGTATTTCAATGCCAGTTCCATATACACAAGATTACATAGTTCGGAATAAGAACATTCCCTTCCCCCTGCAATTTCTATTGCTCAGATTCCGTAAGATTATGTAGAAAATTTTAAACAATCCTAATGAAATAACTTATTTTGGAAACTTAGACGACAATACAATCCAGAAAATCAAGGTGTTAGCTCATGGACCATATTCAACATAATTATTAGGAATAATGTTGCTTTTCAAGCCAACACCGTTGCGTACTTCCCGTGTATAAACAATAGAAATGTCGACTGTGCATGATATTTTGAGGCAGTGTGTAGAGATTAAGTTACAGCTTGAACTGGAAAAATTAATCCTGGTACTGGATTAGGCTATCTTTAAAAAAAGCTATAGAGATAACTGAAACTTACGTTCTATCATAGGTAAGCTGTTTGGTGATGCTGGACTTAATGACTTGGCAACGGAAATTGGGGCTATTTCACAAGGGTCTATAAGATAGGTTCCCAAGGAAAACAATACAACCGCGCCATTCATTTACATAAGTACGTATATGAGGTGTTCATGCGAATCATCTGGAGGCAGTTTCTTGATTACTTGAAATTGTAATTTCCTGATAATTTTGAAAATTGAGACTGTTAATTAACTCACATAACAATTCTGTGATAATATGAGCTATGAAGCATTCAATACTTCAATAGAAGATCCTACCATAAAAAATGGCATGGATACATTTGATGGCTATTTATACTACTTAAGGAATGTCAATGGACCTCTCTCATCATTATGGATGACATATATAGATTTAGTAGAGATATTGCTTGGGTTAATCCGAAGTAACCGAGAAGATAACTAGCTTATTTTCCTGTCATGCATCCAACAAATAATCCCCTGGATTTTTGCTTTGGATAAAATTAACTATGCACGATATCTATCAATATTTAATTTGGATAAAAATGAGCCAAAAATAAGTCATTCCTTTAAAGATGGTTTTACATTCAATTAGGATCGAAAAATCCATTTTCTCGCATTCCTGTGAATCAAACTCTAGAGGAGATAGTAAACAAATATAAACAAACTTCAGGAGATACTAAGGAATTCAGTTTAAAAGCAGGTGCTCTTAAAAAATATTATAGTACAGATGAATATCGTGCATCAGCTATAAGGCAGCTACGAGAAAATCTACGTTTCACAAGTCAGGACACATTTTACCACTATGATCTACAAAAGCCAATTATGAAAATAGATAAAGCGTGTGTTTCATCTGCAGTCCAACTTTTGGAGAACAACTGTACTAAGCCATTTGAATAAAGTCCTTCAGACATTATCAACTTATCAACAAATAGAGCAGCAACACCTGATGTACAAACGTCTCTGTTAACCACGAGGAAGAAAGCCGAGGACGCATTTGGGTCATTTAAAAGAGATGGTCTTGAAAAAGGAGAAGGTTTTATCGAGCTTATAAAAAATCAACTTGAAGACTTTGAACCCTAGTAACAAATTTCTACAAAGTGGAAAGAACAAAGAAGTAATTCTCAAGGCAGACCATAACATTTATGCAAGTATAATACGCATAGCAGAAAACATACATTTAAATATGTTAGACATGTTCAAACACCCCTTGGAGTATGGCCAACCCTGATGGGACGATGAAAAAAAATAGCAAGGCAATATTGGAGAAAGACTTGGAAAGCCCGATTTCCCCAAAAAATGGAAATATTCCTTCATCGGCCACTGTAATTGATGGAATGGCATTGATTCAAAAGCTTCGTGGAGAAAATAAGACATTTAATGAACTATCCGTTTCGATCCTCAATCAGGTCTTAAATACTGGCTATTACAGCAAGAGAATCGAAATTGTGTTTGATACTTACAACTAAAAATCAATCAAACCTGCATACTGTTTTAGAATATGTTAAGAAGAAAGAATTTCCTTCTATAATATTAAAAGTGGAATAGAATTGTCAAATGGAGACGTATTTTACAAAGCGCTGATAGTAATAATAAGCTAACACAATTCTTTGTTGAAAATTGGAAAGAGGATAACAGAAGGAAAAATATTGATGATAAAACATTGTCTGCCACTTTTTGTAAAATGTGCATCAAAATAACTGCTAGTGACTTCCACGAGGTGGAATATTTTGCATATTCCCAAGAAGAATCAGGTACTCGGATGATGATACATATTAGGGATGCAACTATGTAATACTCAAATATTGTTTGTGTATCTGATGACACTGTCGTTTTGGGTTTAGCTCTGTACATATCCTAGGAAATCACTTGTGAGAGCAACCTGTACATCAAACGCGGAACAAGTGGTTGAGCCAGGTTAATAGACACTAAGAAACTTGCATCTGAGATTAGCTCTGATTTTAAATCAGTATTATCAGGTTTACAGGCATGGACAGGTTGTGATACAGTCAGTGCTCTTTCTGGACAAGGCAAGCGCAAATCCCTAAAACTTCTACAAACAAATTATATGGTTCGTTTCACTGTTTTCAATGCTGGGGAGCCAGCTTTTACTACCCGACCAATACCATTGTTTGACATAAAAGTATATTCAAGAAATATTAAAACTGAAAAATATCAATGAAGTAAGAGGCTAAATATTTCGAAGTCGACAAGGTTCAGTTGAGTCAACACAGCTTCCTCCAGGTGAAGACTGTCTTCGTCAACACTCTCTAAGAGCCAAATGTCAAACAGCTATTTGAAAGAGATGTCTGTAGAACTTTCCTGAATATCCAGAAACAGAAGATAATGGATGTATGCTAGACAAAGATGGAAAGCTTTGCATCAAATGGATGACGGGAGCACCAGCACAGGAAGCAGTTTTGGAAATTTTGAGTAATTCTTGCACGAAGTTGTGCCAACTGCCATCATGCACTTGCGTGGTAAATCAGTTGAAATGTACTGAGGCATGTAAGCTGACAAAGAGTAATAACATGAATAAGCATGAGGAATATGTAGAAGAAGATTTAAACTTCCATGACTGTTGTAAAAGTGATGATGATGAAGATTATGATGAATGAAACTACTACGAAAATACTTAGCTATGGAATATTACCAGATTATAAATTTTTTTCAATGATAAAATTCAGTTTACCAAATTAATGTGTTAGCTTGTTGTAACTTTATTAATGCGATAATTATATTCTTGCTGTTTCATATTATTAGTTCCTAGGTTAAGAAATGTTTTCAAAGAAGTAGGTACTTTTAAAAATTATAAAATGTTAACTAATTTTTATTAATTATTGATTTTAATCCATTATTTACTAATCGTGGAAACGAGTAAACATTAGGGAACGAACACGCTGTACAGTCTAAGTAGTTGATTCATTTTGAAGCTATCTAAAGGCTAAACCACAAAATTATAATAAATCAATTTAAATATAAGAGCTTATTCTAAAATATTTGCTCCAAACTTTTTTTTCAGATTTCTATGTTTTTAGTTAATTCATGATAAACAAATAAACGGTTTTCAAAAATTTCAAAATCTTGAGTATTCCATTATTTACTAATTAACAGTTGAACATACCGAAATTTTCCAAATAACCTTAAATATAGGGAACATTTTAAGTTTTCATTTTCAAAAAGTAATTTTGAAATCAGACTTTTACTTCAAGAGAAATAGCCAAAACGAGGTAACATTAGGAAACAAATACGCTGTTACAGTCTACATAGTTGATTCACTTTGAGGCAATTTAAAGGTCAAAACTCATAAGTATTTTACATCAATTTAAATATAGAAGACTACTCTAAGATATTTGTTCCAAAAATTTTCTGTTCAGATGTCTAGGTCTTTAGTTAATGCATGTAAACAAGTAAATTATTTTTTTAAATTTAAATAACCCACAATTTACCAATTAACAGTTGCACATACTGAAGAACTTTAAAGAAACTTAAATATAGGACGTATTTTAACTTTTGTTTGGGAAAAAGAATGTTGAAATCGGACCTTTATTTAAATATATATATTTGTTTTTAAAATCAACATCCGCCATCTTCGATTGACCGACATTTTTACTAACTACCAATTTGATATGGCAATCATGGTTTTTAGTCATCCTTACACACCCATATAACTGTGGTATAAAGGAAAATTAGTACCCCCAAATTATACCAAAATCTAGGCTGGCCCATAAAATATAACCTCTCTGTATAGTTATTATGCTGGTAAGTATATAAACAATAATTCCATAACCTAAACCGAGGCAACCCTAACCTCCCTGTATAGTTATTATGCTGGTAAGTATATACACTTTAAGTCCATAACCTAGCCCGAGGTAACCCTAACCTCCCTGTATAGTTATTATGCTGGTAAGTATATACACTTTAAGTCCATAACCTAGCCCGAGGTAACCCTAACCTCCTTGTATAGTTATTATGCTGGTAAGTATATATCACTTTAAGTCCATAACCTAGCCCGAGGTAACCCTAACCTCCCTGTATAGTTATTATGCTGGTAAGTATATACACTTTAAGTACATAACCTAACCCGAGGTAACACTAACCTCCCTGTATAGTTATTATGCTGGTAAGTATCTACACATTAAGTCCATAACCTAACCCGAGGTAACCCTAACCTCCAAGGGAAGTCCCGTCAATCTCGCCATGTAGCCGTGAGGAGTATATTGGTGCCAGTGTCAACCTCCCGGCTGGAAATAGAAGCCACGTGGCTAAAATAAACGACCTTGTTCAATTACCTGCTTTGTGGAGTTCTGGCTCGCGTCTCTCGTCGACCGCGTCCACTCTCTCTCGCTGGACGATCAACTATCAAGATATAACTTTTAAGAAAGACGGAATCGCAACCTTCGCTCTATCGCTCAAATTATCGTTAATTCGAAATGGGAAGGTGGACTTTTTCCGATAAGTTTATATGTCGTTTAAGAAAATAAATGTTACGATACAATTATACCCTCCTCCGTTCTACCCTAAAAAGTTTCAAGTACGCTTATCTTGTGCGGTTCCTCTATAGTGTAGTTTATAAGATAGGGTCATGGCTTAATTCGTCAAGGTAATAATGCTACCTTTCAGTGTAAACTGAGTGGACGTACTTTGAATATCGTCTATTATAGTTTGTGATCAAATTTTCAAAAATAAGTTATCAGTAAAACAAATTCAATACTTTTTTTTTCCAGACAAACGATTATGCATTGTTATTAACCACGTTAAACGATTCCCAAATACCAATTTAAAAAAATAGTTTCAGATTTTTTTAAAACAATTTTGACCTAAAAAAACTAATCCTTAGTAAACTACCCATAATAAAATGTTCCCCCATTGACGTATACATCTAGCTATTTGTCATGTCAAACGCTTCACTCAAGTATCCATTTTACAAAAGTTTAAAAGCAATTTTTGAAAATTTTCAAATTTTCAAAATCAGTCATCAGTAAACCATTCTTAATTAAGTACTCGAATCAAAATTAAAAGAAAATCGCCCTCATTTATAAGCTATATAACATATAAATATAAAGTTTGAACAAAGTGAATCAAACCATTTCTGCTGAAATTATAGGGATAGACAGACAGTATTGTAAGAGCCATTTTTTGGCGGGGTTTGGGGACACATGAAACGTCAAAATTCATCATAATCTCTAGGTAGAAAATTTATACGATTAAAATATATAGACTAATTTTTTTCTATATTCGCACGATTACATTATTTTCTTTATATGAGAAAGTAAAATCCAACTGAGTATACTTGGCTGGGATTCTAACCCTTACCTCTCCATCCCTTGCAAACCAGACCAGATAACCTTGTACGCGTTCCCAACAGGTCTCTATGAATGTAGATATAGCATTTAGAAAGTGTAAGAAGAATATTAATAAATGTTTGAATAGACTACAGATCAGTAACAATACCCGAGTTTTCTTACGAAGTGACATATTATCTGATCTAGAAACAGGTTACTGAATATACTTTCACGTATAGTATTCATATCTCTAGTCGTTTTTAATGCAGCTGTTGTTTTATATTGACAATATCAATAATAATGGTAAAATACCATTAATAATCTAGTCAAATGTTAGCTATGTTGACCGATAAAAATCTATGTTTATGTTTTCTAAAAGAGGTTCCAAATATCCAATAGTATGGAAATCAATATATAGGTAGAAGAGATATCGAGATAGGGAGCCAAAAAATATAGAGTTTCATAAATCCAGTAAGTATTTAAAACTTAGCTACAAATATTTCAAAAAGTGGCAACATTAATAACTAACTGATCACTAACTCGTTACTAGCCATAATAAAATCCTTATACATCGAATTATTTACACTCGAATATTAACCTCAATCCTATATACATATGTAGTGTGTGCATATTCATACTAATGGGGTCGGGG
>CABFOV010000160.1:15770-74486 GCA_902141375.1 Timema poppense | reverse complement strand
AATTATTCTACTTTTACGGAAGAAAGAGGATATCGTACCAATACCACTGACTCCAAAAAGTTACAGTTTCTTTAAACCGTTTTCTATAAAACGCAACATACTTTTATCAAACTTTAACCCTGCTTTATTTCAAGAGTTAAAATAATAATTTAAAAAAATATGTAAAATTAGTTTTAACACAACACAAAATTTAAATGATTCAAAATATTGTGTTTTTTCAATTTATTTTATATGTATATACAATTTTGACTTTTTGCTGCTAAAGTTTTGGAATTTTATTATTAACTCCCTAAATGAAAAATTTAAAGTTTTTTAAAATTCATTCTTGAATTAATTTATTAGTTTTGACTAGTATATAATTGAGTGGACCAACAAACCCAAAGTACCTTTCTATCGCGAATACATATAATATGTTTTATAATTAATTTGAAAGATAAAATTCAAAATTTTCAACAAAATTTATCAATAAAACAAGTTAAGTTTGTACCTGGAAATGTCAAACTCAAATAAAATATCAATTTGTTCATTATGTTCCACTGTAAATCAACCACATTTAATGATCGTGACTGTACTAGTCATGGAGTTATAGGAAATAACCAGGTTCATTTCTCCAGTAGTAAACCTATGTCTCTAGTTTTGACGTTATCGCCCTTCTAGATTCGTCCTGCATCACTAGTTATGTTTTATAATAAAATAAAACATCAGATTACCACACATGCTTCCAAATATATGTCATATATATCAAAATAAACTTCACATCACGCAAACCGCGTGCAAGTTGATGAATTTGATATATTTATATCTACTCCAGTGGACACGGGGTCTGAATGTCGATATTATTTAGTTTGATTTTCGAGTAAAAGACGAGATTGGGATTCGAACCTCGGTCTTTTTTCCCCCTTAAATTGTTAATCACTCACCCTCATCGCAAATATGGGTTAGTTTACTCCAAAGTTCTACCATACTCATTCTTAACCCATTAACGTAATATGTATGTCTATAGCCCTAATGGGTATTAAAACTTGCAGGAAAAATAAATAAAATACTAACTAACGTCATCAGCTATATGAGGTAGTATGTACTTGGGTGACTCTTTCATTAAGTAATAATGCATAACCTCCTTAAGCCCATTGATTTAATCATAATGGCATATATCAACCAAGCATTTTGTTATTCTCTAGGCATGAACAATGTAATGTAAATTAAGAAAGTAAGAGAAAACCCCCAATTATTATTGGATTTAACTAGCTTATAAAAGGATAGATTTTAAAATTAAAGAAATGCTTGGTTGTAAAAATCGAATTGGATGAATTCCAATTGTTAAAAAGAAATGAGTTTAACCTCCAAATAATATTTTTTTGTTTAAAGTGTAACCAAACAAAATGTTGAACGAAAAGAAAGTTATTCATAATAAAATTAATCGAAATATGTTTTCCACACTATACAATTCTATCTCATTTAGAAAAGTAAAAATAAAAGACTATTTCAATCGTCGGCTATTTTTACTCATCTGACTTTTTCATTCACTTTAAGAAATATGATGCAAATAATCTCGACCAAACTTGGCACACATACAGACACAATCGAGAACATTTTCGGCGTGGATAGAAAGTTAGTTTTTTCACTTAAACACACATTTTAGAGATACATTCGAGTTAATTTTTTTAAACAAATACTTTATTTACTCGAGGGAAAATGTACATAAAACATTTCGTGAAATTAAATAGTTCCAAATTAATTCCAAACTCTACAAAATACATGGAAAAAATACCTTAAATTAGGTATCACATACGTCTAGTAGTTATTAATGTTCGAAACACACACACACAACTTAAGTTATCAATAATAGCGCCAGTTCCTGCAGCAGTTTTTAAAATTTTTAAATCTCAGTCCAATTATTAGATTATCACTTTTGGTGATCATAATTGTATAAATATATAGTTTAACTTAACTTTAATCATGTGGAATATTAATTTTTATATGTTATTTTGTGTAATTTAAAATAAATATCTAGTCCATCTATATCTTGTAGGTAGTAACAATTCTATACTTTGCGCGAGAATAAAGTTATAGAAAACAAATTGTTTATAAACTCGACACAATCGGACATACCATCTCAAATAGTCTTTTGAAATTGGAAATAATAATAAAATAAAATCTGTTTTTATTAAAATACTCTTTAATAATTTTACTCAGAAAAACACTTATTATTTTGATAGTCATATGGAACACTCTTTATGTTTCCAGGCTGTGATCGGGTCAGTACCACCGAATTAAGTAAACCATATTTCATTACTTTTTCATGAACTATACATACATATTCAAAACAAAAGAAGAAGAAGAAGAAGAAATCTATTGAGAAAGCATGCACACACACATCCTTGACACTTCTATAGCTCTCTTTCATTCTTTCTTACTCGTATTATTTTATATATTTTTATATTAATTTCTTAACCAACCAGCTTAGGTGGCCGAATGGCTTAAGGCCGGTGTAGGCAAACCCGTTGCCAATCGTCAAAAGTGGGGAAATTGGTCATGAAAATACGGTGAATTTAAGTTTGGCCAGCGCTCACAGTTAAATAAACTTTTTCCTGACAGCGTGTGTTGGTCGTAACTTGTAAAAAAAGGATTCTCAAATTTGGCATTAAAGTGTCGTACATTTTAAATCTGAACCAATGTTATAAATTTTCAATTGAGCAATCTTATTTCTCAAATTTTACATCGTGGGGTGAAGTTCACTTAGATTGAACTGCTGATGATGGAGATAATAGGTTTTGAATCCTGATTGGGTGTACTGAAAGGGGTTTTCCCTAAATAGTTTTCCACTATACCTCCATGCAAATCTGGGTACACTTCATCTAAATTCAATAATGCTCATCCTTAACACCTTAGAATAATTAGTAGATATAATACGCGCACAAGAATTGATATTAAGATAGATGCTAAAAAAAAATCTGAACTATTTCATAATTAGGGTGTAGTTTTAAATTTAAACTAATTTTGAGCGAAGAATTCACAAACATACTATTCTTATTTGCACAATGAATTTTTCTCACAAAAATTCATGACGCTGAAAGCTAATTTCATGACGTTTTTTAAATGACTTTCATAACCAAAATTTAATTTCATGAATTTTTCAGATCTTTAATAATTGGCTGAGAAAGATTTTTTTTAGGTTCAAGAGAAACTATCTGCACTGTTAGATCTTAAAATGAGACTCTTGTTAGTAAACAAATCAAAGTCACAGAAGTGTGACTATTTCTTAGTACTCCGTGTATCTGTTCCCGGAAGACGTTGCTTAGCTGTAACGTTATGGAAAGTCGAGATAAGATTTCCCATTTTAATGTATTTACGTTCTGGTCGGCGTGTTTTAAACATATCACATGGAAACAAACACTATACATTCTTAAATAATTCTAAAAATTGTAATACAGTATTACAGTTTTTATATTTTTCTCGAAGTACCTTTTTTTTAAAGGTATTGGTTTTATTATATCATCTACAACTTAGGGTATTTGTCTTAGTCATGAAAATGGCCTTTAGGAATCTTCCTGCCAGGATGTATATTAAAAAAAAAGTCCATGGATGTATTTGTATATCTAGAGTAAGAAACAAGGAAAAAAAATAATTCGAAATTAAAGTCGATGTTGTTCAGATGCAACTACAGTAGCCCCGTGGCTTCTTTGGTGCTGACTGACATCTCACAGCTGACTTCTGACAGTCAAAATGTAGGTATATACCTAAATTTTGACCGTCAGAAGTGACAGCTGCTAAACACATGTTTTTGAAGATCATCTGGTTTGGCGTAGGGATAATTAATTTAGTCTGGTAACTTTTTAAAGCTGTCAGTCAGAACCAAAGAAGTCATGGGGCTACTGTAGTAGAATGAATATGTGTCAGTGGACAAGGGGAATTCTAACAGCAGATAAACAAGAGGTCACCCGGGATTAACTGCTCATTTTCTTCCCTATATGTTTATTTCGTAGATTAGCGTATAAGTGTAGTAACACTTAGAGTGCTTGCGTGCATCGAGTTAAGATGCAACTCGCTTCGCAAAATCGCTTCTAATCTACCAAGTAGGCATCGTTTTTAAGTGTAGCCCATGTCAAATGTCAAGAAACGTATCCGAAACAAGAAATATATGATTCTATTTTTGGTTTGAGCTAATACTCGGCCTTCAGACCTACTACCGACCAGATTGCCACCCCATTTTTTTTTTCGGGGGACTTGGATTCTATCCAGATATTTTTTTTTTATTATTATTAGTATTCTCTAGTGCCAATACTGGCTATCAGTAACCTGAGATATCTGATCCAAGGAGAAAGGATGCAATTGCATTTAAAGGAAATGCCACCCGATTCAGTGGCTGAATAGTCTAAGGCGTCACTCTAGTGTTTAAATAGCCTGCTTTTAACGGGGAGATTGGGGTTCGAATCCCAGTCGGGTCTAATGGGGGTGGTTTTCCCTGAATGATTTCTCACGCTCCTATGTAAATGTGGATAGATTACCTTTAAACTAATTCCTTTCTAATCCCTACCCCATTAGAGTAATTATCATATATCCATATAGCCTGAACATGTAATTAAATTCAGTAATAAAATAATAATAATAATAATAATAATAATGAAATGTCCCTCAAAGAATATGGGAAACATTCTCTGATGCAACATTGTTCTCCGGTTTTAAAGGTTAGAATCTATTAGAGTTACATTACCGCAACGTATTTCAGTTTTAGCTATTTATAAAAGCAGTAATAGGTTAAAGTTAATATTTTCACTCTTTGCAACCCTTATTTATACTAAATGTAACTTACTAAGTGGTCTTAAAGTATGTTTAGTCTAAAATAGCGATGCTAAAACCACTTTAGTTAAACTAAAATAAAAGGCTATTTGAGGCAATTTAAAAACATTTTACTTTTTTTTTCATCCGAGAATTATATTGTTGGGCAAATACACCTTAGCGTCAGGGAGTTTAAATGATTTTACCTGCACTCGTATTAATATATTATTACAGTTTACAGTAAGAACTCAAAATTCTTAGCATCCTAAGGTTGATATGACCCTTCACTAATTTTTACTAATATATTTAGCACAATAACGTGTACGACTTATCAATAACAAAGAAAACTACGTTGAGTGGATTTTAACTATAAATAGTTTCATTGAAAGCTAGAATTCCCCTAAATGACGATGAAAAATAAATAAAATCGGAACACACTATGTTGATTTTACAAGTAAATTTTGATATAGTAATTTTACCACATAAACATTTACATCTTTTTTTATAAAAGATTGCTTTTAATTAGTTTTTTAGTTTTTTAAAAAGATTTAATATGATTATTTTGAGCCAACTTTTGTATCAGCACACGGCTTGAAAATAAGTAGAACAAACAAAACATCCAATTCCTCATACGTTAATTTATTGTTTTAAAGGGGCAACACTTAATTCCACAAATTATAAACTTTCATGCTACCTATGTTGAAGATTCAAATCGTAGCTCTTAGTTCAATAGGCAGATACGCTACCCATAGGTCTAATAGGGAACACTCTTTTTGTGTGTGCTAGCAATAATTCGAGGGCTTGTCGCGTATCAGCTACTTTTAGTAAGCATACAAAGTAGCCAACCAGTGTTTTATAAACTTGGCCCATTTATTATTATTAATATTATTATTATTATTATTAGCACCGCGTCTTACTACCCGTTCAGGTTATACGCACTTACGCTAATGTGTAATGGTAGGGTGATTGTGAGATGAAATGGAGGACCTACAGTTTAACGTGGAATCCGAACCACTGTGGAGGCCTGGCTTCCCCACATTCACAAGTTGTCTTGTCAGAGGTGAAGGAAGGGTTTGGTAATCAGATAAATTTGTGCCGGGACCGAGAATTGAACCCCGGCCGCCAGCACAGAAGTCCGACACCTTACCCCTAGACCGCCAGGTCACCGTCCATTTATTACTTTCATGATTGAACAACTTTTTTTAGGTTTAGTTTACTAATCGATTTATATTATTTAAATCAGAGTGTTATCGGGGGTATTCACGATTAATACACTTCCATGTTCGTTGCGTGTCAGAAAAAACTGCCTGGTTAGTTCAATTGTTAGAACGGTAGTGCATCAAGTGAAAGGAACAAGACTACGAGTACGAGTCTGGCTCGGCGAGCTTTACTCGCGAGCCGGACTCGGTCATATTTCACCACACAAGTTCTACCAATAGCACGAGGGGACTCCCGACTTAGTCACAGTAATGGCTCGTATAAATCTTCCTCCGACGCGCCACTTATTTTACTATCCCGAAGATGCCGCAATTCTTTCCTGAACGATTCCCGGATAGTGTCTACTATTTTTTGTAACAAACTCCTAGTCGGTATCAGTGAGTTTCTCCCGCGTGAACTACACGAGTGAATCTCAAGCCTTACCCCGCTTTCCTTTATTAGAATAATCTGTGCTACGAATTTTCCACAGAGCCGGCCATAATTGGCGGTATCCCTCTAAAAACTTTGTCAAAAACTCAGGGCTCATGAACGATTTGTATATGGAAGCTGATATAGTTCCTCTGACTGACAAAATCACACTTTCTGCAGTGTGGATACGAGAGCGTGGGTCGAACCCTCCACACACGTGTGAGCCAATAGCGAGCCACTGGAGAGTCATTGGAGAGCCGATAGCGATCCAGCGGAGAACCTATAGCAAGCCAGTGGAGAGCCGATAGTGAGCCAGCGCAGATCCGATAGCGGGCCAGCGGAGAGCCGATAGTGAGCCAGTGGAGAGCCTATAGCGAGCCAGTGGGGAGCCGATAGTGAGCCAGTGGAGAGCCTATAGCGGGCCAGCGGAGAGCCGATAATGAGCCAGTGGAGAGCCTATAGCGAGCCAGCGGAGAGCCGATAGTGAGCCAGTGGAGAGCCTATAGCGGGCCAGCGGAGAGCCGATAGTGAGCCAGTGGAGAGCCTATAGCGAGCCAGCGGAGAGCCGATAGCGAGCCAGTGGAGAGCCTATAGCGAGCCAGTGGGGAGCCGAGCCCCACTGATGGCCTTAGTGAGCTGAGCCAGACTCGGCTCGTGACACCCCACCCACGCACACACAAACACACACATACACACACATATATATATTAAATACAGACACGGCTGACCGAATTTGTTTTGTAAATTTGTACGTATTTAAAAAAAAGTTAAACATAAATGTATATAGGCTTGTATGTATACAAACTTAAATATGACATAGACCTCTATTAACCATATTATAAAGTGCATTTGAAAGGTAGTCTATCATAAATGTCGAACAGATGGAAGCATTTAAAATTGACTTTCCCTCTTTTCCTCCTATACTCTTAATTTGTTTTATACTTTATATAATAAATCCAATAAAACATCTAGTGTGGAACATAACACAGTAAAATTTAACATTCTTTTTTAACTCGAACAAATTTACAAAACAAATTCGGCCAGCTTTGTTTATATTTTACGTCAGTCATGGCACAAATCTATTTATTTGATAGATATAATTTAATGCACCGAAACGTAGATTTTATAGTCATTTAAAATTAAGTGTATTTATATTTTTAATTGGAATTTAATCATAAGGGCATCAAAAACAACATGAAATCAACACGTAAACGTCCAGTCGCAAAAACTGTCAAATCTAGATTTAGACCAACGAAATTTTTAGTTTTATATAATAAGAACCAGACACACTATTCCTTTAGTTACTAACTAGTTTTTATTTTGACAAGTTGAGAAGGATGGCACTTGTGTGTGTATATATATCTTATAAGTCGTCATGCCCGCCCCTAAAACACCCCTGCCCATCTCGAAGGAGTCAAAAGTGGGATAAGGAGGGTGGGGTGTGGGGTTAGCGATCGGGTGGAGTTCAGGCAGTGCAGTAGTGCGCGGTGCGGCACAGTGCGGCCGCAGTTGCCAGCTCACACACACAAACACACACACACCAGACCAGTAGGCCCTCTCTGCAGATGTGCCGTGCGCCGGAAGTGAGAAGCGCCGGATCAGATCGATAGCAAAGCCTCACTTCACATGATGGTGATGCGGGCGCGCCGCACCGTGCTACCCGTCACTTGATTCATTTGATCGTTTCTCTGATAGACTATCTTAGCGCCAACGATACATTAAGATTCCTTCCCCTACGTTGAGTTATCTGTCAAAATAGGTTTTGACTTCCTTCACTCTCAATGAATATGGATTGCAAAAATTATGTTTTCTTTACAATGTTGGACAAGTTTAATTTCTTAAATTAATGAACTAAGAATAGTCCCTCGACCAAGTTTAATCCCATAAAGCAAAATAATCGGGTTTCACAAAAATTTCAATTCAATTATTTATGTTTGACATTTTTAATTGCATGAGGTGAAATATACACCTGCAATTATTCAACTATCTAAATGTCCCTTCTGTGGAGTATTTCTATTTTTTTTCTTTCAATCCAGAATAATATTTGCCAAACAGAGGGGCATTGATTGTTTTATAGTTCTGGTAAAGCTATTTTGAAAGATATTATTTTCAAGAATTCCACGCCAGTCTGTGTCGTGTATTGAACTTTTTCTTGGTGAAATTTGGAGTAACTGGAAATAGAGTGGGTACAATTGTTTTTTTAAATACACATTTGAAATGAAAGTGTGCAAGGCTGTATTTCGATTAGCGGATCTTTCCTTGAAGGACTTGGGGTTGCAAAGATCACTCCTAGGTCTCGAGTCTGGAAGGACACTGAGGTTCAAGGGTCAAAGGGTGCAAAGGTATGACAGAGACTCCCCTTGTAAGGAGCTGGTTTAGCGTTTATATTATAAGTTCGAAAGTGGGTTTAATAAATAAATACAAATTAATGTGATGTTCGTTTGGCATAACATAATTTATTTGTAGGATACATATCTATCTGGTTCCCAAAAATAATATAAAATATTCTAGCAGTGGCCATTAAGAGGCCATTTCAGAGCGATGTATTTGCTGGCTTGCATGACTAACTTACGTAGCCTATACAGCTTCATAAATACATCGCAGGAACAAGGAATTTGTTTTATTTTGTAAAGGAAGGATGTAAAAGTAAGACCTGCTTCTAACTTTTTTTACTTACTTCAGTTTTTATCATTTGTGAAAATACGCTAAAATTGACTATTTTGGACATAGCTTTAAAAATGTAATAAAGCAGCGTTTTGAATATTTATAAAAGGAGTTACCACTTTTGAATTCTTCAAGACCAATTTAATATAAACATATTTATAATCCAAAGCTTAATTATCGAGTAATTTGCTATCTAATTAGAGGCTGTAACGCTAAAATTGGGCCCCTTGTTACTAGGGCTATCTTTGGACGGAACACTCAACTACATAGGGGTGGAGCCAAGAGTAGGTTAGGCCACTCCCATCTGTTACCTCGCTCCAGCTGACAAACAAGACATTCCCACACCAGTCATCACTAAAGAAAACAAACTCAAATCAAAGTGTGTATGATTCATTAATGAATTATGTACTTTTCAATAAACCAGATATAAATTATTGTATATAATGTATTTTACAAACCAAAGTTGACGTGGAATTGTGCTACCATTCGCTAATGTAAAGTATGGGTGCTAAGTATATATATAAAAATAATAATTAAGGATTGATACCCACTTCAGTGGTTAAATGGTCTAAGGCGTCACACTCGTGTTGGATTGGCCTGCTGCTAACGGAGAAACGAATCCCAGCCGTGTATATTGAGAGTGGATTTTCATAAATTGTTTCCCACTATTCTTTCACGTGAATGCGGGTAGATTACCTCTAAGATTATTCCTTTCTCATACCTTCCCCGATGACACGTTTGTTCTTTTTGCCTTACTTAATATTTTTGCCCTTTTGGCACATTTTTTCTTTTTTCTCTTTTTGCCATTTTGGTACTTTTACACTTTTATTGCTTCCACCCCTCTCATCCTATTTACCTTTTTAGAAATTTTGGCCCTTTTGGTCCTGTTTATTCTTTTTGAGCTTGTTCTCTTTTTTCATTATTGCCTCTTTTTATATTTTTAACTTTTATATCGTATTTGATAATATTTACTTTTTATCTTTTTCGACCTTTTGGAACTTTTACCGTTTATATCTCTTTCACCACTTTTACCTATTTTCCCTATCTACCTTTTAAGAATTTTTTAGAATTTTTGGAGTTTTCACCTTTTCCCTTATAACCCTTTTTATTATTTTATTCCTTTTATTTTTAACCCTATTTATTTACCCTTTTGATCCTCTTTGATTATATTAACTTTTAACCTTTTTTGCACTTATTACACCTTTTTACATAAAGCTTTTCAGTTTTTCAATCATTATATCAACATCCAAATTGTTCAATATATATCCAAGCATCAACTTATCCAAGTGGTCCTGAATAATTGTAGTTTATTCTTGGTCTGAATCAGTTTACAAAAGCTCATTCACAAGCGGCACTTGTGACAGGAGTCACGCTAAAGTCTTTGGTAGCCTTGAAAAATTACGAATATCCATTTTCCACACCAATGGCCTGAAACCAGCCCTGAAAGTGCAAGGTTGTTAGAAAGTGCACTAAAATCTGCATTAAAAAATCCGCCTTATTTATTCTTCTAATTCCTTAAAACAAAGAAAAAACTTGATAAAATTGAAATGAGCTATGTCAATGTCAAATTTAAACATTATCTTCGGTTGTAACTTTTTTCTTTTAATCGTTAGACAATACCTTTAAATAAGGAATTGACATATTTATATGAATTTCATTTTTCTTAATTTCTGAAAAGCATTTGTTTTTCTAGCTGTCATCTTAGCATAAAAATACTGGTCTTTGTTTAACTGATAGGATTTTTAATAATTTTCCTCAAATGTCTTTAAAGTTTTGTTGTCTCATCGAATAAATTATCATCAAACGCTGTGCACTATAAATGTTCATAGTAGTCTAGAGATTAAATTGAGAATGTTAAAATTCTTTGATGATCCTGATCAGTGGTAAGGGAACCTTATTTGTGAAGGGGATTGGGGGGGGGGTGGGGCGAGGGGGAGCAAAAAAATGGGGCTGGGACTTCTCACCCCTCCCCGATAAATGTTTGAAAATTGGATGTCTCTAAAAGCTATTTGGAGTGATCCTACTCACAATTTTTGAATATGGAATTGTTTTTATTACTAGTCTTATTCAGAGATTGTTTGAAATTTGAATGCTTCTATAAGTTATTTGGAGTGGTCCTCCTTAAGCAAATATTTGAAAATCAGATGCCTTTAGAAGATATTTTTAGTAGTTTTCATAATGAATTTAAAATAAATCGGATTCCTTTAAAACCTAATTAAAGTTGTCCTCCTCTAGAAATATTTGAAGTTTGTATGCCCCTTGAAACAATTAATGTATATCCCTGCTGGACTGGAATATAACCATGTCCCGTTTCCCGTGTCAGGTTGATCACACCAGTCGATCTCGCTGTAACTGAGCCAACTCTTTAGGTAAAAGGTTACACTAGTTAATGTAGTAATACAACTATTGATTGAATTTACAATTTTTATGAGTAGTTTTTTTTAGCACCGCATCTACTAACCTTACGGTTTATACACCTAGGTAGTCCTACTAAATTACTCTACTGTGTGGGCGGTAGAATGGAAAATCATTTAGGGTAAATCACGCTCAGTACATCTGACCGGAATCGAGGCCCGACCTCACCACCTTGTTAGTCTAATCTATTGCAAGAGTGACGCCTTAAACCATGCGGTCAATGAAGCGGGTATTAATAATTAAAAATATTTTCACTATCAGCAATTCTTGTAAAATGTGTTTGATAGTTAAAATCTTAAAGGTAAAAATAGATAATTAAAGTAAAATTTTGTTAAATGCAACATTTAAACTATTAGCATCCAGAGTGGTTTTTAACATTATAAGTAGGAACTCAAAAAGCTTATCTGTACTTGAGATCAAACTATTTCTGTATTCTATTCCTTTACTTGGGGGAGATAATTACTCATAAATACTTGGCTGGCTATTTTCCTCACCTTACTCGAAAAAAGGTGGTGAGTTAGAGAATGATTGACACTTAAGGACCCCCACCTAAACAACTTTTTCTCCTTCACTAGCAGTTTATGATATGATAATTTTTTCTTCATAGCCTTCAACTTTTAGTTCATCGTGTCGTGAAATGGGGTCTTGAGTGACACGCAAATACAAGTAACTTTAAAGAAGTATACTAAGCCGATGCCACGGAGAAACTGGTGTCTCAGAGATACCAACATTGTCATAGAAATACAAACTGATCTGAGAGAGTTACAAATCGTTGTCACAGATATACAAACTGGTGTCAAAGAGATAGTAACTGGTGTCACAACTATACGAACCAGTGTCACAAATATAGTAACCAGTGTCACAAATATAGTAACCAATGTCACAAATATAGTAACCAGTGTCACTATTATAGTAACCAATGTCACATATATAGTAACCAGTGTCACAAATATAGTAACCAGTGTCACAAATATAGTAACCAGTGTCACAAATATAGTAACCAATGTCACAAATATAGTAACCAATGTCACAAATATAGTAACCAATGTCACATATATAGTAACCAGTGTCACAGATATAGTAACCAATGTCACAAATATAGTAACCAGTTTCACAAATATAGTAACCAGTGTCACAAATATAGTAACCAATGTCACAAATATAGTAACCAGTGTCACAAATATAGTAACTGGTGTAATAGATATAGACATTGGTGTCAGAGAGATTGTCACTGGTGTCACAGCGTTTGTTAAGGGTCTCATATAAATAGAAACTGATGTCACAGAGATAAGAACTGGTGGTGTCATACTCAGATTGCAGCTTCAAATAATATCCATATAATACAGTCTCACACATTTAAAAGAGATCACAACCAATCTTTTTGTTGTTGTTTTTGACATAATCTATATCTTCCTTTCACGTTCGAACTTGAACCACACAGACGATTTTGACGATCAAAAGACTTTCTCTCTACGAGATGTTGCGACAAGGTAAAAAAACCTCAGGATACCAGCTACGAGTATGTCCTGGAGGTAGCAATGCCTTATATTTATAGTCTGATATTTATTACAACTGTAGATGAGACAGTTGCAAGTGTCGATGTTTTGGCCACACTCTCCGGAAAGACCGGGGATACCATCGAAGAGACGCTCTAGACTGGAAACCGCAAGGTCGCCGACGTAAGGGCAGGCCAAGGATGACTTGGCTGAGGGCCATTAATGGAATAAGGCAGAAAACTAGGAAATTCATGGTACGAGCTTAAAAGTGTGGAAGAGAATAGACATGAATGGCGATGCTTTGTTACAGCCCTATACTAAAAAAAAAAGTTAAAGGAATTTATATTTTCTTACAATAGTCTGGGAATCTCAGTAGATAGGGCAGTGGCGTGTTGGTGAAACCATTCTGAGCGGGATCCTTGTTTGATATACACTTTTTTTTTTTAAGTTTAGTGGCAAATATGTGGGTTTTAAACTCAAAGATAGGTTTTGGACACTTAAACCATACATCATGTCAAATCTTATGGCCTACAGCAGAACTCGGCCACCTTTTTAAACCCCCTATCAACTTTTAAACTAAGGGGTCATCTATAACCACGTAACTTTGTTGAGAAAGGGAAGTGGATCTAATGTCTACATGGTTTTATATGGGGGGTGCTACGTAATACAGATCTTATTATTAATTTCTAAAGTTGAAAAGATAATATTAATTGTTCATGTTTTTACCGTTGATAAACATTCTTATAGACAACTTCCAAGTCTTATATGTATTAAATGAGAATCCTTCTTAAAATGTCAGAGAAGCTTCCCTGTGAAATAGTGGCATTCACTATTGAAGCGAAAAGTTACGTAACACAGGTTGGAGGGGGGAAGGGGTGAACTATAGTGCATACATGGTGTTACTTGGGGGAGGGAGGGCTATACATGGTGTTACTTGGAGGAGGGAGGGCCATACATGGTGTTACTTGGGGGAGGGAGGGCTATACATGGTGTTACTTGGGGGACGGAGGGCCATACATGGTGTTACTTGGAGAAGGGAGGGCCATACATGGTGTTACTTGGGGGAGGGAGGGCCATATATGGTGTTACTTGGGGGAGGGAAGGCCATACATGGTGTTACTTGGGGGAGGGAGGGCCATAAAAGGTAAGAAAAAAAAGGTTACGTGACTTATATATGACCACTTATCAAAGGTCCCTCGATCACACATCGTTTATAAACTCTACTTCTGCTCTTTCTCCAATCTATACATCTTATATTTATTCCTTAAAATAAACCTCCACTCTTCTAGAAATAAATGGTACAGTGCACCGAACATACTTTCTTTCTCTTGTATCTTAGTTTAGATACATTTACAGAAATTTTTTAGAATTTGTGAAACGAATTCATATATATATATTGTTGTAGAAACATTCCACGAAAGAGTATGAATTAAATAATAAATACGTTTACAGAGACGTTGAGAAAAGAGGAACATCTCACGTCCATCAAAGAGAATAACAATACATTTCAATTTTCAAAGAAATCTATAAAAATATATACAGGCCTATATTTGCTTAAAACCCAGACACTATTGGTTTTATAAAAATATATTCCAAAAAAAAGATGTCAATATTAATATTACTACAACTTTAAAATGGCAAGTTATTTCTTAAACAATACCTGCATATAAAATCTAACCAAAATCGTTAGTGTGGATTTAAAGAAAATCGATTTCTTCCCATTCTTACCTTCAGTAAACTATCTTTAAACTTAGGTTTTGATATCTAATTCCATAATCCCCTCGGGGAATCCTATAAAATTCCTAAATACCATGTTTCAGCCCGATCGGTAAAATGGTTTAGGCAGGTTCTAGGTCAAGATACAGACAAATAGCATCATGAAAACAACTTTTTTAGGTTTCAGGGGGTCATGAAACGTGGACATTATTTATCAAAATCTTAAGTTAGTTTTGTTGTTGTTGACGATTACAATAATTCTCTCTTGATGACCTGGTGGTCTAGGGGTAAGGTGTCAGACTTTTATGCTGGCAGCCGGGGTTCGATTCTCGGCCCCGGCAAAGATTTATCTGATTACCAAACCCTTCCTTCACCTCTGACAAGACATCTCGTGAATGTGATGAAAGCCAGGCCACCACCGTGGTTCGGATTCCACGTTAAACTGTAGGTCCTCCATTTCATCTCACAATCACCCTAACATTACACATTCATTACACATTAGCGTAAGTGCGTATAACCCGAACGGTTAGTAAGACGCGGTGCTAGTAATAATAATAATAATAATAATTCTCTCTCCGATGGATCAAGAGAAAGTAAATATATATATTGTATATTTTCATTTTAAACTTTTTTTATATAATGTTACCGATTATGACCGACCAAATTTATCTTGTTCACACTAAAATATTATTTGAAAATACTTGATATATTTGCGGGTTTAGTGCTATAAACCTACGCTCCTAAAGCGTCTCAACACTAGTTTTTATTTGATTAAACTTATATACTTTAGTCGGATTATATAACTTAAAGTTCCGGCTCGCATGATTATAAAGCTGATATTAATAATTGGCGGTTTCTTGTTACCGTCCGGGTTCTGAAACTCATACACAAACTAATTAGCTGGTGTGAGCACACAGTCTGTTATGTATTAGATCAACACACATTGCGATGACAGCATATATTACTGCTAGATACACTATGTACACTATTAAACATAAAATAATAATAATTTAATAATAATAATAATTAAATAATGAATTGATTCAAAAAATAAAATTACGGGGACTTATTTTTATGTAAACATATCCCATAATATATATAAACACATATATAATTTTGATATAGTAATTATTATTATTTGCGACAGGTTCATTCCTTTTGTCAGTGAACTTAGACCACCAATGCACCCTGTCCTCTGCCTCCTTCCTCCTTTAGCTCACAAAATGTTATTCTTTCCTTCAAGTCATCTAATATTTGAATCCTTCTCCTTCCTAAGCTCTTTTTTCTTAAGCCCTTATTTACTAAGCTCTTCTTTCCGTCAACCGTTTTCTCTATGACGTCATCAGAAGACAGTTCTTCCTAAGGATATGTTCGATCCAGTTATCTCTGAACCGAAGAATCACATCCAAGATGGTTCTCTTCTCACCCACTCTTCATAGGATTTCATTTATCACCCTGTCTGTCCACCTGACCTTCTCAAATCTTCTCCACCATCACATTTCAAAGCGTTCTAAGTATTTCTTTTCCATCTTCTTGAGAGTCCAAGATTCTACTCCATACAGCGCGATGCTCCAAACGTAGCATTTCATCAGTTTCTTCCTCAGTTCCAAACTCAACTTGCTGGTGAGCAGTAACCCCTTCTCTTTGAAAGATTCCTTGGTCGTTTTAATCTTTTGGTGTAAATTCCACCCCATCGCTATGTGAATTTGAGTCCCTCCTTAAATCCTAAGGTAAACATTTACATGACACCTCTTTGACAAAACCAAACATTGATTTTTTTTTTACAATTATACCCTCTACATTTTATGAGCCAAGAACTTTTCTTTTTCCATTAATGTCTCCAATGTATTTGACGGGTCTTCGCTCCATGGACGATTACATTTCAGTGGAAACGTTTGGAGGGTACACAACTTTCGAAGATATATATATATATATATATATATATTTTGAAAACTTAACCAAATAACTGCAATTCGTACGTCACCAAGGGCAAGGGGTGGGGTGAGAAGTGCAGTGTAGTGGAGCTTTGAGCCTAACTCTAGAGGGGTGAGCAGTGTAGTGTAATGGAACGTTGATTCTCTTTAATCCAGGGAAATACCTATATTTGAGAATGTAAAAATTAGCATCTTCAACTACAAAATGGACATTGAGCACTAAATATGTTTGTTCTGTAACTTTAATGAAGTTCGTGCACGAGAGCTCGCAGGTCTTTTAATAGCTGAAACTCTCGTTAACTACCGACAAAAAAAAGAGAAGAGATAAACTATAAACAAACGTTCCATTTCATTCTCAGTTAATTCCAGTAAACACTTTGCTTCACGAACAAATTTTTACACTTGTTCTTGACAGCTCTCAAGAAACAGATAATTTACATTTCATTTCGTGATCAGGACATTCCCACGTGATACGTAATACTGAAGGGAATAAATACTCTTGAATTAATAATATACACAACCGGAACGGTGGCACGCTGTCTTAATGTCAGGTTCATTTAATCTGATTTGGTTGGTTGGAGGTTGGTGTTCAAGTCCCCGCGTGGTCTACTGAGGGTGTTTTTTAATTCATTGTTTCATACTCTCCCTCTACACCAATGCATCTACACTTACTACAAATTCAACCTTTCTCATCCCTAACACATTAGCGTAATTAATATACACGCACGTAACATTTCCAATTGAACATAATGGATATGTGGAGGTAAATCAAATTTATGTGAGTAATTTGATAAGTAAAAAAATACTAAAGATTAAAAGGACATCGGAAATATATGTATTATTTTGAAGTTTCAAAACTACACACATCAGTGGTTACGTGGTCTAAGGCGCAACTCTCATAATATATTGGACTGACAGTGACGGGGTTCGAATCTAGGTCAGGTGTACCGAGGGTGGTCTTAACAATATTGTTTTCATACTCTCCCAGGGAAACGTCTGATTGTATAATATACTTCAAGTATTAACATTTATTTTATTAAAAAGTGTGTGTAGCTATAGTACAATTTTCATAAGAACATACGTATATAAAATACAAATACATATTTTTGATTTCGGTATTAACAACTTATTTTTACTTTCTCACTATTTTACAGGTAGAGAAAGTTTTGTGATCGTCAAAAAAAACCCAATCAAACTTGAAATGTTGATGAATGTCGACGTTTCATGACCCCCGAATCTGAAATAGTGGTTTTGGATCTTCCGTCTGTGTGTCTGTCCGTACCTCGGACTAGAGCCTAAACTATTTTACCGATCGAGCTAAAACTCGGTAGCTGGGGTTTTCATAGGGTTGTCCCGAAGGATTTTGGAATTGGATATCTAACTCTAAAATTAAAGGTAGTTTACTGAAGGGCAAAAAGAGAAAAAATGGACTCTCTCAAAATCGGCTATAACAATTTTGATTTAATTAAATTTAAAAACATTTATAAGTATTAAAAAAAATGGCCACCCTCAATTTTTCGGCAAAATGACTTTAAAGGTTCCGGTCTGATGCGGAAATTCTCAATTTTTATCATATCTCCGAAATTATCTGAGATATGAAATTACTTATCATTAGAAATATGTATATATATTTATAATACAAACCTTTTATTTGAAATATATTTTTATCAAACCAATAACTTTCAAGCTAAACGCATATATATATATATATATATATATATATATGTATATATACGTTAATTATAAAATTTAAAACCATGAGTCAAAAAATGTTTTGCGTATGTTTAGTGCAATTTTTTTCTCGGGTTCGCTGGTGTATACTATATAACGAATTTTGAGTAAATATCTCCATTTTTAAACAATAGATCGAGAAAGTCCGTGCGGAGATCCTTACCATTTATTTTAAAAATAGTTGGATAATCCTATTTCCGGTAGTTGAAATTACGAGAAAATTGCTTAGCCGATTTAAAATTTACAACTTATTTTAAAGGTTATGATTTTAAGGAATTACCACTTATTTTAAAGGTGATGGATATAGAATGTCAGCAAATATTGTAGATTCAAACGAAAACCTGGTTTTTCTAGCGAATTACCAGCTTTTATGATTTGTGCTCAGTATTTAAAATGAACAACCATTCTTTGTTTACATCCCCATGGAAACCCTGATTTATGTATGATTGTTGATCGGTAATAGAATATTTATCATTGGTTAAACATAATAACTCAATTTTTACTCCAATGGTGTCAATGTAAAGAGACTAAAAGGGTAGCACCACTTGGAGAAATTTGATTAATGGTTATGTCATCGCTTACGTCACCCAGTACACAGCAGTTATATTTTAGTATTAAAACAGCCACACGTTTATATTTTTTTGAATGAGTAGATTAACGACGTGAATTGGACAGTGGTGTGTATTTTAAAGGTTTATTTATTATTTAAAGTTATAAAACGTGACCCGATATTTAGCAACTTACAGTAGTTTGTCTTCCAATAGCTTAGTGTATGTATTTCCCTGACTTGTGTACTGAGTGACGTCACACGCTCAGCCAATCAGACGTCTTTCTCCATCTGGCGCCACCTTCTATTCTCTTTACATTGGGTGGCATGGTGTAACAGACACACAGAGCTGGTAGAGGAGTCGTTTTAAAGTTCTCATTGGGGTGTTAAGGTAAAAAATACACGTTTTGCTTAGAATTAAACACTGACATGTATGGTTGATAGGGGGGAAGGGTGACCTGGCGGTCTAGGGGTAAGGTGTCAGACTTCTGTGCTGGCGGCCGGGGTTCGATCCTCGGTCCCGGCAAAGATTTATCTGATTACCAAACCCTTCCTTCACCTCTGACAATACATCTTGTGAATGTGGGGAGTGCCAGACCTCCACCGTGGTTCGGATTCCACGTTAAACTGTAGGTCTTCCATTTCATCTCACAATCACCCTACCATTATACATTAGCGTAAGTGCGTATAACCCGAACGGGTAGTAAGACGCGGTGCCAATAATAATAATAATAATAATAATAATAATAAAATGTATGGTTGATAACTTTTGACGAGTAAACTTTTAAATAGAAAGTCGAATGGAGCCTCATTCTATATAACTTTATCCAATAAAATGTGTTAAATTGACATTTTACTGTGATGATATGCAACCATTGATGTAACAATACACAAGCCCTACTATACTATTAGTGTTAGTTTTTAATGTATTAGTAATATATTTCAAAAGTGTAATATTCAGATCACATAACTTGATGTATAAATACAGGAAATTAGATATAGAGTAGCTTTTATAGCTGTGGGATAAGGTTCTTCCTATTAAAATTGGACAGTACTATAAATCGTGAAGTGTAACATATGAAATACCGCTAACCACAATGCTCGCAGCTCGGTTCAAGCTGATATCTAATCTTAATCCCCCCTCATACCTCAAAGTACACACGCATTCCGCCGTTATAAGTTCCTAGCTCTCCAACCAGCGGATTGTGGGTGTTCTCTTCTTCGAGGGCTGTGAAGGGGTGGTGGGGTGGGTGGGTAAGGGCTGTCATAACCCACTTCTACTCTTTGAGGGGGGGCTATGATCGGCTTAACTCACGAGATGAGGATAATAGGAGCTGCAATCTACCAAAAGTTGATTGCCATTAAAAAAAATGAGCCAAGGGGAAATGCCAACAAAGAAAATGTCATTGTGTTATACACACTTTGTATGCAGACACAATTATGTTTAAGGTTATCCTACAAAGGGAATGTAAACGGTTATATTGATGTAGACAATGATATAATGCTGGATTGCTGATGCCGGGAAGATCAGGGTTCGAATCTCTGATGTCGGATGTACCAAAGGGGGTTTTCCTTTAAATTTTCTCTCTCTCTCTTTCTTGCAGTAAATAGTGGTTAGCTTACTCTCACTTAAGCCTTATAATTGGTCCTTCACCTTAGCTCTGTCGTTAACGTGTTTACCTACTGAGTTAAGAGTCCCGGGTTTGATACCAGGAATGGCTAAAAAATGTATCATTGGTGAAGTGTGGGGTTCCCCCTTTCACAGTGATGAATCAATAACCGGAGGGGGGTTTGGTATTATGCATTTTTTAGATTTATTTAGTTTATAATTTGTGTGCTAATATAATCAGCTGGTTCAGAAAGGGCACGTTAAATACCTCAAATATTATTATTAATAATAATATCTTCCATATTCTTACCACCTTGCATTAAATATGCTGACAGCTCGGACGGGTAGTAAGACGTGATATACGCAAACACACACTTACACAATAAAGGCCAAAGGCTGTCACGTGATTAAGGCGCTCATAAACCGCCTCTAACGGGTCTTTTGCCACCAGTGGGGTATTTTCAATATTTATTATCAAAGTTTTCTTACAATAAAATAATGAAGATAGACAATGCATATTTGTTTGGAATAGTGATATTTTTATAGTGATATATTTAAATGTAATATTATCCAATGTAATATATTTTACGAATGTGAGTTATCGAAGCTTATAATAAGTTCTAGATAATTAAACATTTAACCAAATTAAATGTGAAAATGAAGTTTCTATACTGAAGTTCACCTCTAAGATATTGTCCCGAGCTTCTAGTAACTAAACTTGTGTTGGAGTGTGTGTAAAAACAATGATAATATTATATCATTCGCCAAGTACATATGAATTAGGCTCTATACTGATGCACCTAAGGGCGAGGATTTAAGGGAAGGCGATAAGGGATAACATCCCAGGACTTCCACAAACTGTTGCAATAAAAACAACTATCTTTTGGGTCTATAGATTGCAATCATGGTAGAATATTTATTTGAAATAAATGGTACAGTGCAGTGCATATACTTTCTCTCTCCTTTATATAAAAATAGAGGATACATTTACTTAAAATTAGTAAAAATTGTGAAACGAAATAATATACATTGTTGCAGAAACACAATTAAATAAAGAGCATCAAATTGCGTAACTGAAATAATATACAACTTTACAGAAACTTATTGAGGATAAAGTAACATATTTGTTCACCAAAGAGCCTAACAATTAACTCCTGAGCTAAGAGACCTCAATTTAAAAATATATAGATTTTCAATTATCTTGGAAACTAGGCCTACTGGTTTTATAAAAATATATTTAAAATTAACTTTTTGTTTTATTTGTAAGAGTGGTCTAATACAACTTTACAATGATAGTTGGTATCTCAAATGGTTGCGGAATTATGATAAAAATAGGAAAATTTCACTTTTGTAAAGTGGATAATCTTAAAATTATTTTCATCAAGAAATGAAAACTGACATTTGGTTTGTAATGTTAAACACGACCTAGTTACCAAATTTAATCAACATTGTAGGAGTGAATTTTAAGAAAATTGAATTTTTCTCTTTTTTGCCCTTCAGTAAACTAACCTTAATTTTAGGGCTAGATTTCTAGTTCCAAATATCTTGAGGGAGCCTTATAAAAACCCTAGATACAAAGTTTTTACCAGATAGGAAAAATTGTTTTGGCTCAAGGCCAAGATACAGACACACAGACATACAGACAGACGGCATCTCGAAAACAATTTTTCTGCTTCAGAGGGTTATGAAACGTTGACATTTACCAAAATCTCTGGTTCGAGTTTTTTTGAGCTCACAATATTTATCTCTCCAATGAGATGAGAGAAAGCAAAAATTTCAAATCGTTGAAAAGAAAAATATTTGTTTAGTATTGAGGCTTCAAATTTTCTACAGCCCCCACATATCGGCTCTTGTAATTCCACTATAAAATACGCCATGGCCACCCCAATTCATGTTGAAATTAGCTACATTTCTCTAAGTTCATTACATCTTCCCTTAAGTTCGTCGGTTAAATTCCGTTCAAGGAACTTAATAAGTTAAAACGTCCCTAATATCCATAAACAAAAGGTTTTAACAAATCGAGCATTTCTAAATAATACCGGATTAAAAATAACACTAATTTTTATTTGTATAGCTATCACTGTGAACTTTGTTAAAATAATTATTTCTAAACGTAACTACAGAGTCTGTAGTTTCTAAATAACACCCATCCTAGAAAATTAACGATTTCTGGTGAAACAATACAGAGATTCATATTTTATCAAACTCAACCAGGTACACATTTATATTTATTCTAAATACATTTTAGAGTTTAGTAAGGAGAGACAATATATTAGTTTATTATGACTCATTCAATGTATTTTAAAATTATATAAAATTTATTAAAGGTAAATAAAAAATTTGTATTAAATACTAAGTAAGCTTGGAAAACATACATGAAACATAATTATTAATTTTATGTAAAAAAAGAATATAGACAAAACATTTATTATAAGAGCTTTTTTAATAACAAGATAAACAAATTAAAATTAGGACAAATTATTACATTTAAGATTATTATAAAGGTCATGAAGAAATGGTAATTTATATTTTCAAATATATAGTTTTTTTATTATTTACTTAAAATTGTAATAAACTTAAAACTGACGATGACGTATAATTTATTTAGTATAATCATTTGAAACTGAAAATTAGGAATACTTGTTTTTTGAAAAGGTTTTGCAAAATAAAAGTTGTGTTAAATATTAACAGTAAAAAAGTTGGAGTTTACTTGATGATTCGTGGATTTAACTCACTTTCTCCTTGTATTGTTTAGTTGTATAGTTTAGATGTAATTTTAAATAAGCCTCAGGTCTTTGATAAAGAAACACATACAAAATATTGCTAAACCATAATGCATTTGATATAATACCAATGGATTACCAAATTTAAAAGATATTAAAAAATAAAAAGCCTATATTTAATATTGATAGTTAAGAAACTTCTAAACTGATATAAAATTAATTAATAATGTTTCATATTTATTTTCCAAGCTTATTTAGTATTTAATACAACACTTTTTGATACTTTTTTATATATTTTCATAATACATTGATTGATTAATAAACTAATACATATTTAGTTACGGTTGTTAAGTTAGTCAGGGTAGCTAGTCAATTGTGCAAATATTTATTTAGCAGAGACCAATGTAACAAACTCCCTCCCTCGCCTTCCTTTCCCTCGATTTACCACTCTCCCCTAAAAGAACTGTCAGCACATTTGATTCTGAGACGGTAAGCTGGCTACACTGTTGTTTTCCCTTCCATTAATCGTTTTACGTTATTTCCACATTCCTCAAAATGTATTCCACTTATACTGATTCCTCATATTATTTAGTCTCTAGGGTACATTGTGAATAACCTGGATTGCGTATTCCGAACAGTCCCGATAGCGAACAAGAGATTTTTATACATGGGGCAGGGTCAATATTGCGGACACTTCATGTCTCTATGCCATCCCACCCCTAATTTGATAATAGGGGTGACCCAAGGGGGTCTTGCAGTCGTGCGTTCTTTCAATCTCGTCAGTATTAATTTAACTAAATTACATGCACGAGTATTTATAGGTTAGGCTAGGTTAGGTGATGTCGGTTTAGGTTAGGTTGGATTGGGTCAGCGTGAGCTTGGTCAACAGGAAAGCCCCGGGGACCGGTGGGTGCTGCCAGTAACCCTTTCCACCCGTATCAACACCCTCAAGTAGGAATTCCCGTAAGTTGCTCTTTTACTTTCTTTCAGTTTAGACGAATTTTTCCCTGTTCTCAATTTGGACGGTTTGCAAGCAGGATACAACCAACAACCCGAACGTAGTTTAAAGTTGTAACGTATAAAAAAAATATTAATCTATATTCTATAAAACATATATTTATACGGAGTATGATCACCCACTCCTAGCTTTTTTTTTTAGCATCTAGTCCCGGCACAGATTTATCTGATTACCAAACCCTTCCTTCACCTCTGACAAGACATCTTGTGAATGTGGGGAATGCCAGGCCTTAACCGTGGTTCGGATTCCACGTTAAACTGTGGGTCCTCCATTTCATCTCACAATCACCCTACCATTACACATTAACGTAAGTGCGTATAACCCGAACGGGTAGTAAGACGTGGTGCTAATAATAATAATAATAATATTAATAATAATATGTGTGTTAAAGAGTTTTACTTGCAATTACTCACTAAACTCAACTGAAATTTATATCAGTTCTCTTTGAACTCTATGATAATAGCTCTTGTAAAATACAACTTACCCTACAGTATAAGATTGATTTAAACTGTTGACTAAAAGAGTGGACCTTAGAGGTAAAATTAGGTAATAAGGGTTTACACTCAACTAAATTTAGGTGTATTGTAGTAAGACATTTTTAAACACTTTTAATTTTAATTTTCAATGATTATTTTAATTTAAAACTGTATTTATTTACCAAAATGATAAATAAAAAGACAATATTAAAGCTAGAATAATTGGAAAAGCACTTGAAAATAATGTCTTAGTACTATTAATAGAGAACATAGGTATTGTGATAGTAGACACGTCTAACTTTATATTTAAAAAACAAATTGTACTTTTAAAATGTTCTAGATTACGAAAAAGTGAGGTTTGTCATGTTTGTCTAGTTTGTCCTGTTTCTATGAATTATTAAGATTATGTTAAAACATATAGCATAAGGTTACTCTACCCAAAGCCATAAATACACACACGTACAGCATAAGGTAACTAACTATACCCGAAACCATAAATATACACACGCACAGCATAAGGTAACTAACTATACCCGAAACCATACATACACACACGTACAGCATAAGGTAACTAACTATACCCGAAACCATACATACACACACGTACAGCATAAGGTAACTAACTATACCCGAAACCATACATACACACACGTACAGCATAAGGTAACTAACTATACCCGAAACCATACATACACACACGTACAGCATAAGGTAACTAACTATACCCGAAACCATACATACACACACGTACAGCATAAGGTAACTAACTATACCCGAAACCATACATACACACACGTACAGCATAAGGTAACTAACTATACCCGAAACCATACATACACACACGTACAGCATAAGGTAACTAACTATACCCGAAACCATACATACACACACGTACAGCATAAGGTAACTAACTATACCCGAAACCATACATACACACACGTACAGCATAAGGTAACTAACTATACCCGAAACCATACATACACACACGCACAGCATAAGGTAACTAACTATACCTGAAACCATACACACACGTACAGCATAAGGTAACTAACTATACCCGAAACCATACATACACACACGTACATCATAAGGTAACTAACTATACTTGGAACCATACATACACACATATTTGTTTGTGAACGTCTCAGATATGTTTTGATTACATTTCACTTCAGTCAGCTAAAAAGAGTAATCTATAAATAATATATAAATAAAGTAAGCAACTTTGACAATTTTGATTAAATTTCACTTATTTAAAGTGACAATGCATGGGTAGAACGTATTAGAAATTAAAGTGAGGCGTCCATTTAAAAATAGCATTTCTTTGAATCAGTCATTTCGAAAAAGGCCGTATTTACACTTTCCCTTTTTAAAATGTTTGAAAAGCGCATATTCCATTAGAAAATGCCAATTTTTATGAGGCTTCTATATATCATATATGTGAGTATGCCTTTCAAAAAGGCTATATTTATGGAGTTAATAGTAATAGATTCTATTTATCATTGGTTTGACATATATTTTATATTTACGAGTAAATACTTTTAATAGAAAGCTTTTTTATTAATATTAATGAATGGACTATATATATATATATATAAAGTAGCACAAATATTTAGGCATGAAAATGTTAATCCAGTGCAATATATTTTGAACTATTTATTTCGAAGATAGTCGGAACAAATAATAACTCACTAACCCCCCTAATCAAATAAACTATCTAGATTGATGCGTGATTTCAACTGTACTAACCTATCAGTGCAAGAACTTTCTTGAACATTTTCCGGTTTATTTCGAGATTCTAAATACAGTTTAGGTCGACAAGTCAAAAGGGTATTACACACACAATATAGCAAAGAGTCGCAAGCCATTACCGTCCTTGTATTCGATACGTCTGTAAACAGCGGACACTGGACAATGTTTACTGAACAGCGAGAGCTTTTATGTTAGGGGAATTAGTGGAACGAGAAATTGTTGGTGGCTAAATATCTTTTTAAATGGCTACTTCCCGAACTCGTAATAAGCATATTTTAAAAATGTCTACATCATAAAAAATTAGGGAGAAACGCTGGGAATGTTTGCCAGTGTTTTTTTTTGTCGTTAGATAACATTTCATATTTTCAATATTTATCCACCAATAGTATAACAATAAAAATTAAATTACCTTTCAGAGTTCTTCCATTTCTAATGAATGCCATTTATTTATTTATGGTTAATTTCTAATAAGAAAATAGCCAGCCAAACTCTATTATCTAAATCACGTTTCATTTGAATAATTTGCCAAAACACATAATTTAATTCGAATAAGTGAAATAATTTGGAATGTGCAGTAAATTATTAGTAAAATTACATAAAACAGAACTTATTATGAAAAAAAAGCTCATTTCCATATTCAAAAATAACTCGGGACTAGTAATTTCACAAACAAAGTTTTAATTTTTTTTATGAAATATATAAAATGTACCAATCACATACTAATAATAACTGTCCGTGGTTGCAAAGTCTAGAAAGGTTGTCTGAGTCTAAGGGTAAAATTCGAAGAATTCTCAAATTAAATTGGCTTGACTAATTTTGTATATTCAAATTAAATAAAATATTTATATAAAAGTTGTGTGAAACTAGCTAGTAAATATTAAGAGAAATTCATAATTCTTTTAAGATTGGCATTTTTCTAAAAAGTTTCCATCGTGTAATTTTCACATCTTATCACACGTGCAAATAAAAAACAAGATTTGATATGGAAACAGGAAGAGCCGAACAAATTGAGGTATCGCAGTAATACAAATGAAAGCGTAATGTATTTATAAATAAGTTTATCTATTAGCATCTAGTACAGGGACGTTCTTTTTCGTTAATAGCCCATATTTCAGGTGGAAAACTCCCATTTTCTTCAATATAATTGTCGAGGACATTGTCTTACAATTCTAATAATTGCGGTAAATCTTTGTGGTGACACGACGCGTACAGATGTCATGACTCTGGTCTATGGAGTACAGGAGTCGTGTGGTGAGTGGAGGGATGTCATGACCATGTTCTATGAAGTACAGGAGTCGTGTGGCGAGTGGAGGGATGTCATGACCATGGTCTATGAAGTACAGGAGTCGTGTGGCGAGTGGAGGGATGTCATGACCATGGTCTATGAAGTACAGGAGTCGTGTGGCGAGTGGAGGGATGTCATGACCATGGTCTATGAAGTACAGGAGTCGTGTGGCGAGTGGAGGGATGTCATGACCATGGTCTATGAAGTACAGGAGTCGTGTGGCGAGTGGAGGGATGTCATGACCATGGTCTATGAAGTACAGGAGTCGTGTGGCGAGTGGAGGGATGTCATGACCATGGTCTATGAAGTACAGGAGTCGTGTGGCGAGTGGAGGGATGTCATGACCATGGTCTATGAAGTACAGGAGTCGTGTGGCGAGTGGAGGGATGTCATGACCATGGTCTATGAAGTACAGGAGTCGTGTGGCGAGTGGAGGGATGTCATGACCATGGTCTATGAAGTACAGGAGTCGTGTGGCGAGTGGAGGGATGTCATGACCATGGTCTATGAAGTACAGGAGTCGTGTGGCGAGTGGAGGGATGTCATGACCATGGTCTATGAAGTACAGGAGTCGTGTGGCGAGTGGAGGGATGTCATGACCATGGTCTATGAAGTACAGGAGTCGTGTGGCGAGTGGAGGGATGTCATGACCATGGTCTATGAAGTACAGGAGTCGTGTGGCGAGTGGAGGGATGTCATGACCATGGTCTATGAAGTACAGGAGTCGTGTGGCGAGTGGAGGGATGTCATGACCATGGTCTATGAAGTACAGGAGTCGTGTGGCGAGTGGAGGGATGTCATGACCATGGTCTATGAAGTACAGGAGTCGTGTGGCGAGTGGAGGGATGTCATGACCATGGTCTATGAAGTACAGGAGTCGTGTGGCGAGTGGAGGGATGTCATGACCATGGTCTATGAAGTACAGGAGTCGTGTGGCGAGTGGAGGGATGTCATGACCATGGTCTATGAAGTACAGGAGTCGTGTGGCGAGTGGAGGGATGTCATGACCATGGTCTATGAAGTACAGGAGTCGTGTGGCGAGTGGAGGGATGTCATGACCATGGTCTATGAAGTACAGGAGTCGTGTGGCGAGTGGAGGGATGTCATGACCATGGTCTATGAAGTACAGGAGTCGTGTGGCGAGTGGAGGGATGTCATGACCATGGTCTATGAAGTACAGGAGTCGTGTGGCGAGTGGAGGGATGTCATGACCATGGTCTATGAAGTACAGGAGTCGTGTGGCGAGTGGAGGGATGTCATGACCATGGTCTATGAAGTACAGGAGTCGTGTGGCGAGTGGAGGGATGTCATGACCATGGTCTATGAAGTACAGGAGTCGTGTGGCGAGTGGAGGGATGTCATGACCATGGTCTATGAAGTACAGGAGTCGTGTGGCGAGTGGAGGGATGTCATGACCATGGTCTATGAAGTACAGGAGTCGTGTGGCGAGTGGAGGGATGTCATGACCATGGTCTATGAAGTACAGGAGTCGTGTGGCGAGTGGAGGGATGTCATGACCATGGTCTATGAAGTACAGGAGTCGTGTGGCGAGTGGAGGGATGTCATGACCATGGTCTATGAAGTACAGGAGTCGTGTGGCGAGTGGAGGGATGTCATGACCATGGTCTATGAAGTACAGGAGTCGTGTGGCGAGTGGAGGGATGTCATGACCATGGTCTATGAAGTACAGGAGTCGTGTGGCGAGTGGAGGGATGTCATGACCATGGTCTATGAAGTACAGGAGTCGTGTGGCGAGTGGAGGGATGTCATGACCATGGTCTATGAAGTACAGGAGTCGTGTGGCGAGTGGAGGGATGTCATGACCATGGTCTATGAAGTACAGGAGTCGTGTGGCGAGTGGAGGGATGTCATGACCATGGTCTATGAAGTACAGGAGTCGTGTGGCGAGTGGAGGGATGTCATGACCATGGTCTATGAAGTACAGGAGTCGTGTGGCGAGTGGAGGGATGTCATGACCATGGTCTATGAAGTACAGGAGTCGTGTGGCGAGTGGAGGGATGTCATGACCATGGTCTATGAAGTACAGGAGTCGTGTGGCGAGTGGAGGGATGTCATGACCATGGTCTATGAAGTACAGGAGTCGTGTGGCGAGTGGAGGGATGTCATGACCATGGTCTATGAAGTACAGGAGTCGTGTGGCGAGTGGAGGGATGTCATGACCATGGTCTATGAAGTACAGGAGTCGTGTGGCGAGTGGAGGGATGTCATGACCATGGTCTATGAAGTACAGGAGTCGTGTGGCGAGTGGAGGGATGTCATGACCATGGTCTATGAAGTACAGGAGTCGTGTGGCGAGTGGAGGGATGTCATGACCATGGTCTATGAAGTACAGGAGTCGTGTGGCGAGTGGAGGGATGTCATGACCATGGTCTATGAAGTACAGGAGTCGTGTGGCGAGTGGAGGGATGTCATGACCATGGTCTATGAAGTACAGGAGTCGTGTGGCGAGTGGAGGGATATCATGACCATGGTCTATGAAGTACAGGAGTCGTGTGGCGAGTGGAGGGATGTCATGACCATGTTCTATGAAGTACAGGAGTCGTGTGGCGAGTGGAGGGATGTCATGACCATGGTCTATGAAGTACAGGAGTCGTGTGGCGAGTGGAGGGATGTCATGACCATGGTCTATGAAGTACAGGAGTCGTGTGGCAAGTGGAGGGATGTCATGACCATGGTCTATGGAGTACAGGAGTCGTGTGGCAAGTGGAGGGATGTCATGACCATGGTCTATGGAGTACAGGAGTCGTGTGGCGAGTGGAGGGATGTCATGACCATGGTCTATGAAGTACAGGAGTCGTGTGGCGAGTCTATCAATGACTGACAATGGTATGTGGCAAGTGGATGGATGCCCATTTAAATGTCTACACAGGTATTTACAGCTTCAATTATAAACTATTCTGTTTTCACGTGTCTCAATATTCATTCTAGTTTGTATGTATAATTATGTATTGATTACGCTGATAGCCCGCCTCGGTGGCCGAATTGACTAAGACGTCACTCTTGCAATATTGCAATAGACTGGACTATCGTTGACGGGGAGATCGGTGTTCTAATACTGGGGTGATGTACAGAAAGGGTTTGATCCCAAATTATTTTTACTCTCTCTCCACGCAAATGCAGGTACATTTCCTTTAAATTTAACCTCTCTAATTTCCAAAGCAAGGCAATTAATATATATGCATATATTCCGAACGGGTAGTAAGATGAAAAGTGCTAAAAAATATGCTGATGGTGTAGGCACGAGAAATATAAAACTAAGAGGAAATGTAACAGTATTTTCTTTGAAAGAGAGTGAGAAACCATGTATTTAAAACCACCTTCAGTACACCAGACCAGAATTCAAACCCCAATACCCCTCTTTTCGATCATCCAGCTCATTGAGAGAACGACACGATCACCGAAGTAGGGCTACAATTTGTTCAATATTACTGTAACAATGATCTTTAAATTCCAATCATTCCATTGACATTATCAAAACAAACTTTTTGTCAATTCGTGATTTTAGATCGTCAAAAGTAGTCAAAATTATTCATGAATATCTTAAACGCATTTTTTGAAATATTATTAATCTTTTCTTCTTTCAAGGATAACGTTTAATACTGTTTTTTCATGTGCACCTCATCTTAAAATTTGTCCGACTCAGTGAAATATTTACATTAATTTTCCTGGAAGAAGAGATGAAAACCATTTATTCATGGGAAAAAAAACTTTAAAAAGGTCTGATGGTATTTAAACCCCATCAAACGGGGAACAATATAGGACAAGACATAACTTTTTATCCTCATTCCTACTGGCATTGGTTGACCTAAATTTCATTAAACATTTAAGTCGACCACGTTTATAAATATTATCATACTCTCTCAACTATATGTTGTGGCTAAAAATACAATGTAAAATCCCTCCCTCAAATAAAGTCTACAGATTAGGATCTCATAATGACTGAATGTTTTCTACTTAACATTCTGACGGCTGTTGTCTGTCTCTGTCGCACACACCGCCTACCCCTCCCCCCTTCCCTTGACAACGACAGAATAACACCGTTGCCAGGGAAGATCCCGTATGAAAACCGTGGGAGGCGCGCCATTTTCTCATCAGTGACACAAAAAATAAATAAACCTGACTAAACAACGTGAAAATATGTGAGCGTTTATTATTTAACTCTGGTGATACGTTTTGTCCACAAGAACGTAGACGTAATTTTTCTAGGGAGGTTCCGCTAGTAAATTTAATAAAACAAAAACAAAAAGGCTTTAAACGTATACATGAACCATCCTTAGGGGAGTACAGAACCTCCCGAACCTCCATTTATATTACCTTGACCATCCAATACGTCACATTCGGGGTGATGATTTTACCTAAGTATTTCTACGCTAATCGAGTAGTCAAAATAATAAATGTCGTTCTTAGTTTCGGGGACCTAATGAGATATTTCATTGGCATCTGAATACAATATATAAGGCTCCCAGTAAATAATATGTTGGCCTCAATATTAGACCAAAGTTTACATTGATGAAGCAAGGGTGTGGAAGGTAGATTTAAGAGGAAACGTACCTAAATTCGAGTGGAGGGTTAGTGGGAAAACCATGCAGGAAAAATTAACATTCTCAGCACACCCATCTGAGATTTAATCCCCTATCTCTGTATGAAACGGGAAACCTGATTAGATGAGCCTGACTCTATAGTCAGCGTGTCCACAGTTGAGAGAGTTCTATATTATATAAAGATGACTTACATCGCAAAGGTGGTCTCTTGGTTTATGAGGTTTAAATGAGGAAAGTATCTTGGATAAAGTGTATCTGCACCCGCATTAGCTTAGGGAGAGGATGGGGGAAAATTACATGTGTCAACCCTCCCTAACTCACCGGCTATTTCTCTGAGCGGGTTGCATCTAAACTTGACGCACCTAAGCAAAATTATTACTACCACGTTTTAGACGCATGAGATAGAAAGAGGAAAAATAAAATAAATCCTAGGAGTCCTCTTGTTTATCTGTTGATAAAACTTCCCCTCTTCCACTGACGAGTATACACATTCACTCTACTATTTGCGCCTGGAAAACATTGTCTTACATTTCAAAATTATTATTTTCTTTTTTCCATTTCTAGGTAGACACATGCTTCCACGGACTTTAGGCAGGAAGGTTCTTATAGACAATTTTCACGAAAAAAAATAGCCTGATTTGTAAACAATTTTATAAAAAAACTAAAACATCTACTTCAAGATAAAAAATATATATATATATTTCTTGTTACTGTAAGACTATTTTTAGAATTATTTAAGAATTTATAGTTTTTATTTAAATATTATATCTCTAAAACGCGTCGAATTAAAACGTAGATACGTAAACACATGAAAATATTAACTCGACTTGCTTCTATGTCACAGCTAGGCAACGTCCTTAAGTAATGCGTGTGCTGATATTAGTAGTAGGTTAAGAATGTACATGTTAAGTACCAAAAAAAAACATAGATTTGTTAATGAACACGATTAATAAATCCGTCGAGAATAGGTACAAGACATTATTATATGTGAAAACTGTAGAATTGCTGAGCTCAAATAAATACGGAGCTACAAACGCTCTAAAAACAATAATTCTAGAGACTAGGTATTTTTTATGGGGTTAGTTTGAACTGTGTGATATTTAGCAGCTCTTAAACAGTCTGCACCCCTAGTAACCATCCAGTAATCACACAAACACTTGTCTCGTTAATCCCATGATACAGCGGAAGCTTAACAAAACAAAATTATCGTTTGAAAAATTCACTCGAGCCGACGAGGAGGTAATAAAACGGAAGTTTATGTGGGAAATTTGCTTATAGATGAAGCTTTATTGCGTTTTAGTTTGTGAAAATAACCTGTTTTTTTTTTTAGCACCGCGTCTTACTACTCTTTCCAGTTCTACGCTTATGGACTAATTAACCAAATGGTTTTAGGGATCAGGAAGGTTATATTTTGAGGAAATATACCCGCATTTTCATGGAGGGAAAGTGAAAAACATTTTTTTTTTTTAACCACACTCAGTACACCCAATCGAGAGTCGAACCTCGAGCTCCCCGTCATCCGTAGTTAAGACTACTGCGAGATTAGCGTGTTAGACCACGTAGCCATTGAAGCGGGTAACTGTTATTTGATGACATCTTTTGATGTTAGAACTTGAAAAGTACAACTGACACGCTTTAGATATATGTGAATATTTTAAAACTTAAAGAAGATGGATTTAATATGATTTATCAATTTAAGTCTACATTTATGTCTACATCAACGTTCATGGGCTACACATAGGCTTTGCGTTAGCTTTTAGGTATTAGAAGGTGTTTGTGTATTTTGGGGAAGAAGGGGAAACAAACCTAAATGGAATTAATTATATAAATCAAAATAAAATAATTACCTTAATCACTATTCATTTATCTAAACTTGCGCTTCCAATTTTTTGGATAAAACATCAATGTTTATTTTGGAATACTGAGAGAGTGTGTGTACTATCTAAGCAAACTACTGATTAAATGAGCCTTCTTCTAGCGAAGGCATGAATACACATTAATTTATTCAAACAAATTAACAATTTTGGTCGTAATATACATCAATTTTAATTTGCTATCCATTCATAGAGCAAATTCAAACTATATTAAAACATGAAAACAATAGTATGACATCTTAGCTTTGTCAGTCCCGTGTCTGTCTACTGAGCTAAGTTCCCCCACATCACAACAGTTGTTGAATATAAGTCAAGGATTTCCTGAAATTTGATGGAAACTTTTTCTCTTCATTTAAAAAGGGTTTTTAGATATGGCCACTGTGCTCATCACAGATATTCAACAACTGTAGTTATCACCACACGAAGAAAATTAAACTCTTATATGTTTTATAAAAGCAATATTTAATTTAATTTGACCAAAACAAGTTTTGCAATAAAAATTGCAAAAACATTTACCTATTATCACGTTCCCTGCATCCCCACCTTAATACCTAAATAAAGTTCCCTTATATACAATGTTTGCTATTTTGTTCTATATCGCTAATGTTAACCTTTAAATACTATCTCTTTTTGTTTCTGAATAAGGTTATGGCCTTCATTTTTGCATTTATAAATGTCATATTCTGAAAATTGACACCTGGACACGGGAATAGAACCCGGGACCTTTGACTTAGCACGCCAATGCTCTAACCACTGAGCTATCCAGGAATCGTCCCATGCCTAGGGTCATTCTTCACTCATATTTTAAAGAGTCGATGATGAACGTGCGGAAATCATCGGCTATTAATGTCTGATAAATAATAGCTTCGGCTATTTGATTTCTAAATGTGTTAAAGCTCAACAAATTAGAACTTTCCAACCAGTTTAGTTTTGCTTCTCTTCTCTCGATTAATTTTGAACATTCGTTGTCAAACCATGGTATATTCATACTCTTTTTGCAAATACGTACATGCTTTTTTGCTGCATTTATAGTATAATTCCTAACAATTTCCCACTGTTTCTCTAGATTAATGGTTTCTTCCTCATTCTTTGAACACTCTTGTGCAACAAACCCTATTTTAAAATTATATTTGATACCCCTACATTTTACATCTTTCAGTTTTTCTACATCATATCTTTCTAACTTGCCCACCTGATTTCCACATTTTGTTCCTGACAGACATTCCCCAAGTTTTGCAGCTACCAAGTAGTGGTCTGAATCTTAGTATGAGCCCCTTGTATGCCCTGACATCCGGTAAGCTTGTATGACGTCTTTTATCTATTATCAAGTGATATATTTGATTATATGTAATATCATATGGGGTGGTCCTATTATATTTATGAATATCCTTAAGCTTGAAGCAAGTACTTTTCATAATAAGGTTTTTAGAAGCGTCAAAATTTATCAATAATATTCAATTATAATTACTGACGTCGTGTAAGCTTTCCTTTCCCATTGTAGGTCTAAACAATTCTTCCTTCCCCATCTTTGCATTAAAGTCGCCAATCACAATTTTTGTGAGAGATGCTGGAACCAGATCAAACAAGTGTTTTATCTCCTCATAGAAACTATCCTTTGCTAGGCCATCTTTGTCTTCAGTAGGACAATGTATATGGATGATGACTGTACCATGCCACCTCCCTACTAACACTTTACTTTACATCCTAATGATAATGAATTTGATGTCCTTAATGGCTGAAAGTCTCTTTTTGCTGATAAGAAGGCCTGTACCTAAGCTAGGTGTGTCCTTTACTAGATAAAAAAAAGCATATTCGTCGGATGCTACCCTAATATCTCCAGACGATCTGCCATATTGTGTAGCACAATATCTAATACAAACCTATGTACTTCACCATTCATTGATTGTAGTGCCCCTGACCTATATAACTCCTAACATTCTACGTCCCAATATTACTCTTTACTAGCTTTACTATCTCATAACTTCCCCCGAGCCCATAGATCCAATTGGAGGGCTTTTTTTTTTATCTCCGGAATATTTTACCCCAGGAACAGCCATGGCAAACTTTTGGGTGTATTCTTCTATTTTGATGTTAATTAAAAACCTCTTGGTATAGGCATATAGCGCTGAATTTTTTTAATAATATTAAACATATTTCAACCAAACCTTTTGTCCTCAGTGTTAGAGTATCGTATTACTTAAACAAGAGTGCACAGAATTTTAAGGATAACGTTTTACATTCGATTTCCACGTACAAACTGTCAATTTTCCCTTAATTAATCTGCAATTAACATTTACATTTAAAAAAAAATACTACAGTATGATAATTAAATTACAAATAGAGTCCGTTCATGATAGGTTTTTACCTGGATAACAGTTCAAAAATCATGTGTTTAGGTTTTGGGTTGCCAACACTTGTAAAAGATCACTGTTTCGTTGTGAATGTAAACTTTTTTAAATACCTATTATATTATACATTTAAAATAACGTAAAGGTAAGTTTTCTCATAATATTCAGTACTTTTAATAAATTCTTTTTATCCAAATTGAAACAATATTTTAAACATATTTAAAAGTACTTATTCTTCGTTTTGGAATGCCATTGATTATGTGTAATATAGTGCATACATTAATACCTTTTAATATAGGCATCGTATTTACGTGGAAAAAAGAAAATACTTGTCATTATATATACAATACATTATTTTATGATCATTTTATCGTATTTCGAAATATTTAAGTGAATAAAATATTTCCATCCACTGTGTGGGTGCATCATTGTAAACAACTTGTTTCCGACTGTATATATGTTTCTACTGTGTTACCTTTGTACAAAAGTTTCCATGTTACCGACCAATCGGAAAACTTTATGGGTTACGCTGGAACGTCCAAAAATAAACTTCATCATAATTTAAATATACGAGGTTTTTGGAAGTAGTAACTTGACGATATATGTAAGGGTCGAAAAAAAAACAACCCCCGCTCGTTCGTGACGAGTTCATAACAAATTATATAGTCAGAAATTGGCATACTTCTATATCGTATTTATCGACATTCAGTTTTAAATAAATAACTTGATCGATATTGACCAGGAAGGGACAGTTTTTATTCACAATGAGCGTAACGAAAATTATGATGGAGTTTCTGTAGAAATTATTTTTTTTATGTGACGTATATCAATGACATCTCCTAACCGTGTAGTTTAATCTATGAACATGGGGAGAATGATACAAATATATCTGTTATACATTAAATACATTTGTGAAACATTTTTACAAACCTTTGAACCTTTATACCGTGTGTGTAGGCTTTAACTAATTTTCTATCATACAGGGATAAGTGGCGTGCTTTTGTAAGTGCGGCAATAAACCTTCAGTTCCTAATGCCATAGACCAAGTAGGGCCTATTATTTGCTGTATATTATTTTAAATTTAAAACTTAAACAACCACAATATAAGATTGTACTGTACATCACAGTTTTATATTCAATACCACGACATATTTGGATATGTATTTGCATTAGTATTTTAATACATTTAATTTATAGACAGCCAAGTATGTAGTTATCTCTTATTGGTTGTACAGTGCATTATCTGATTAATAATTTCGATCTACGGCGTATGAATATATTAAATACTATTGACATACGTTTATATTTTGTTTGAATATGATAACATTTAGCATTTTATTTGAATTATAAATATTGAAAAACATATTGAAGGCCAATCTATCCAGGCACTAATCTTATAGTTATATTTTTAAAATTGATTTGTGTATTAAAAATGTAGAGCATCATAAACTCTCGTTTATCAAGTATTTTTAGATATTAAAGTACTATAGGTCTATTAATAAAATAAATAACACTTACTTATTCTATGGCATTAGTAACTTGAAAGTTCATTTCCACACTTATAAATAAAATAAAATAAAGTATTATATTATTAATATTAACGATTTAAACTGACCACATGATAAGTGAATAAAAACACCACTTAGGAACATTTATTATTATTTAAACTAGCATACACAATAGAATAATTTTATGGATGCATTTTGATTTTAAGAAGTAGAGTAAATTGGTCGAACTAATTGAAAAGCTTCATCTTGCAGAACATATTTCTAACAGTCGACTTCTCAGCTAATTGAACGTTCTCTGAATCCCACTGATACGTCAGATCCTTCCACTCAAAGATCTGGGACACTATAGTAGGTTTTATTTCAGTTTCTGGAAAAAGATTTAAAAAAATAATCCAAGCAATATGAATGAGTAGGGCAGCTTAAAGGATATGTATCCACACTAGCATGGAACGCTATGTGAAAATCACACTGAAAATTACTGGTGCACCCGGCCAAAATTCGAACCCAGACCTCTAAGGCACAAAGTGCACAGGGGGTTGAATGCCATAGACCACCCGGTCATCAGTAAAGTGGTACCTACAACAGTGTCGTGTCGAGGAGATCTTGCTGTAACTGTATCTGTGATATTTTCTCTCGCACCCGGAACACATAGGTTATTCTCTACATTACCTCATATGGGGGTGTATTCTAATTGATATCTGGTAGGTGGCCTGGCGGTCTAGGGGTAAGGTGTAAGACTTCTGTGCTGGCGGCTGGGGTTCAATCCTCGGTCACGGCATAGATTTATCTGATTACCAAACCCTTCCTTCACCTCTGACAAGACATCTTGTGAATGTGGGGAATGCCAGGCCTCCACCGTGGTTCGGATTCCACGTTAAACTGTAGGTCCTACATTTCATCTCACAATCACCCTACCATTACACATTAGCGTAAGTGCGTATAACCCGAACGGGTAGTAAGACGCGGTGCTAGTAATAATAATTGATATCTGGCCAATTAGATGTTCCTATTAATGATAACATTTCACAGGCGGGCCTACTGCTTAAACAAGCTCGTCCTATCCTAGCAACATACCACGCCACGCCACTAAAATACGTCAGGGGAGGTCAAGTGTAAGATTTTCCGTGTAAATGGGTTTATGTTTAATTCACAGATTTTTAAAGATATAACGTTGAAACAAAAACCAGAAATCCTTAAACAATTCAAAAAATAGTACTACAGTGTCACAAGGCTATTATTTTTTAACTTGAAATAGTTTTTTTTGTAAACGTATTTTTTATAACTCATCTACAGCTTAGGATATTTGAGTTGGTCATGAGAATGGCCTGTAGGAGTCCTGCCAAGATGTAGATTAAAAAGTCTGTGGTAGCATATGTCTATCTGGGTGAAACTCGACTCTTCCACTGTTATTGTTCTGCGGAAGAAAGTAAGCCCATCAACTGGTCTACCCTCTGACACATAAACTCGTCCCTCCCAAACTTAAATTGTTCAGTGCAAAAGCTTACTAGGTAACAGTGGCGGCTCGTAACTAAAATTAATGGGGCTGCTGCTACAGAAAATTCTTAGTCTTTGTTTTAAACTTGTGTAAAAGGAAAGAAACATGTATAAAAATAAAATTTATTCAGGAATTCGATAAAATCTTAACAAAAAAACAACAAAATTTTCTACTTACTTATACTTAATTTGTTACAGTTAAAGCTTGATCTATTCATTTAAAAGTGAAATCCATTCCTCTTGTTTTAATTTGCGCAAACAAGTTCAATAATTTTCTTCTTGATCTCTGGATGACAATTGAGGAAATTTTTCTCTATTGAAAGTACTACAAGCGCGTTTAGTCTTTCTGTTAAATAAAAGAACCGAAAAAAAATTAATCAAATAAAATAGCTGGAAGCAGAATAATAATATAATTCTACACTCTTCTACACTTTATCACATTCAAGATTATGGTACACGGTTTTTAAGCACAACACACGCTGAGTAAAAAAACAACACTTCCTTCCACCATCACGCCAGAGCCGGCACTGCGAGAGCAACAGTGCTCTCGCTCTACCTGGCAGTCCCACCTTCCTCCCCACCCCCTTCCTATGTATGCATGTGCACAACAGTCAAACACCACGTCACTGGCACTGTGAAGCGCACAGTTCTATACAAAGATTTTGTATATTTTTCATAAACTTGGGGATGGCCACTGAATGTACTGACATTAAGCTTAAGGAATATATATTGTACTACAAAAATAAATAAAGAATTAAAGAAAAAATTACTCATTATATTAAATGTAATCGATAATATCAAGTGGAAATAAGGGGTGCTGCAGTTCCGCAGTGCCTATACACGAGCCGCCACTACTAGGTAAATACTGTATACCGTAAACCCCTCTCTCCCCACATCCCCAAATCAAGTAGTAAAATTTCACTGCACTGGTATTACATTTGGTCGTCAAAATATTAAATATTACATTCAGTCATTTCACATGCATTATATTAAAATCAAGTAGCTAGGTTAAGTTAGATTAGATTAGTTAGAGTCGTAATTACTTAGTAAGCTTTTTCACTGAACAATTTAAGTTTGGGTGGACGAGTTGATGTGTCAGAGGGTAGACCAGTTGATGTGTTTACTATCTTCAGTAGAATAATAACAGTGGACGAGTCGAGTTACAGTCGTCTATCTAGAATAGGAAACAAGAAATAGTTCGTTTTAAAAGGCAAGTTAATGTTTTATAGACACAAATATTATAATGAGATAGTAAACTCGTCAGAGGAAGAGGGAAAGTGTTATCATTAAATGAACAAGAAGCCTTACAGGGTGAACTGCTCATTTTATTCCCTCTATATTTCGTACCTTGGTGTCTAAATTTGCTAGTGCTTAAAGTGCGTAGGTGCATCAAGTTATGATCCAACCCGCTTCGCTAAGTAGTTTCAAAATCTCCAAGCAAGCAACGTCGTGAACATGATTCATTTCTCAATATTAAACTAGGTCAAGCTTAATTAAGTCATGTTAAACTTTTATTACATCTAGTTAGCACAAACAAACCTTTATTGTGCCTAGTAATCTCACTCATTCGGGTACAATATAGTCCATTGCGCTTGTCTTTTATTTTTAACCTAAAAGAAAAATGTGGAGAGTTATACTGATAGCTTAAAAATAACATTATCTTGTTATTGTTTAAAGTAGTGCGCCATTAAAGTTTTACATTCGTGAGTAACTATAGTAAAGTTAATCGAACTTTAAAAGCATTTAATATAAGGGAATACATAATTATGAACAATTATATACATAATATATTTCCTAAAATAAAACACGGGTCATTTGCCATGTCCTTGAAAACTAAAGTGTTAAAAATAGTGTTAACACAATTTGGGACTTAAAAACAAAGTACAATATATACATTTTCTAGAAGTTTTTTTTTAGGTGAAGTATCTTTTCCTGTTTAAATATTTGGTTCTAAACGTTCCTACACGTAATTTTATTCGACGGGCACGTCTATAAAATGTAACATTTTATTCGAATCGACGACAAACGTGTGGACAATAGATCGTTAACGTATGGATGGCGGTCAGACATAGAAGCGACGCCTGCATTGCGGAAACCACTCTGTACCCCCTCGCTCCCTAGGGACACATAACATAAATATACTAGTGATCCAAATCTCATCGTTTAATTTCACACGGCCTTAAAACTCTTTCAATGCCCATACTTTTTCAATTTATTTGAGGTATTTAAACCGACTAATTATATCAGTACACGATCTATAAACTAACTTAAATCTCAAACAGACACAACATCTAGCCCCCAGCCGTTAATTCATCACTGTGAAAGTGTAAGCTCACAGTTAACCTATGTTTAAAGGCCATGCTGGGAACCGAATCCGGGACCTTTAACTTCGAAGATATACACGCTATCGACTGGACCAAGGTTTCGGATATTAATTCCAGATTCTCCCTATAACATTTCTTTTACATACGTCATTAGCATCTTGCTGCTCTTGAGGTAGGTTTCACAAGATTAGAACGTAGGTATCCCAAAGGTGGTTAGCTATCATCTTAGGAACAAAACATCAACTGTCATGACCAACGACTGAGGGTTGTATTATAATTTGTACATGCATGCGCACAGCAGAGTAAAATTAACTATCATTCTACTTCACCATCTCCCGGCAAAGATTTATCTGATTACCAAACCCCTCCTTCACCTCTGACAAGACATCTTGTGAATGTGAGGAATGCCAGGCCTCCACCATGGTTCGGATTCCAGAGTGGAAACCTATTTAAGAAAAAAATCCCCTCAGCTCAACTGACTGAGAATCGACTACTGACCAAACTGTTACTATCAATCTAGGATGATTCTATAGAACACGTGACCATTAGTGCTGAGTTAAACTCTGCTTCTTGAGGTCTAGAGCTAGAACTTTTTATTTATTTTGAATTAAGATAGTTTAGTCCACCATATTTTCTTCGTACCTAACTACTTGGGTTTTGGCGAAGCCCTAGTTTTCTTCTTCTTGGATGTTAAAGTTAAAACATAAGTTGTAGGAAATAATAACAGTCTACTTTTACGACATTCTCAGTTGTTTGTGAACGTTTATTTATAGAGCCATTATACTCGGAGAAGACGGCCTAAAGCGCTTTACTACATGAATGAATTGTGTGAGGGGTCAAGTTAAGGAGGAGGCATCAAATTTGAGATGCGCCGAGAAGTTTTCTGCTTACGTTACTTTTAAAGAATAAAAACTAAAAATATCCCCATTATTTCTTTGCCAAGTAGACTAGATTAATTGAAACATCAGTATAATTTCAAAATATAGCTTAAGAACTTAATATGAAAAAAATACAGCTATTTCGTTTTTACAAATTAAGTTTTGAAAGATTTGTGAAACGTAATTGTTTATATTTTGGCAGAAGTAAAATATACATTATTTAAATATGTCTTGATTTCAATTACATTTCTTTCTCGTTATTTGTTTTTAAAAACTGTTTGACTCGTCGCATTTAACTACACTAATGGATTAGGATCATATTTGTGCGTATAGGTGAGCTAGGTATCCTTGGTTTTAATTTAATAGCATAATATGGTTGGTAAGCTTTAAAATATATATTGGATGTATCAAGCATTAAACTCCTAATTGAGCGATACAGAATGTTCAGAATCTTTTAGAAATGAATATACACAAAGCCAGCGTTCTTTTGAAACCTGTAAAAAACAAACCGTGAAATTCAATTACCCAACACCGTCTCAACTCACTCATTCATGATTGTGTAAGCCCCGGAAGCACACTTTCATCAACAAAATTGATTGAGAATTACTAAAATTTGGCAGTTTAGAAATATGTCTAATTTGATTTATTAATTAAAAATTCATCTAAAATGTTATCAAAAGTTTCCAATAATATTTACTTAGGGAATACTGTAAAATGTATCTTTAAATTGTTAATTAAATGAACCAAGAATGACCCACTTCGGTGACTGCATGGTCTAACGCGCTACTGTCGGGTTAAAATGTGTTGCTAACGACGGGGAGTTGGGGGTTCGATCCTGGTCGGGTGCGCTGAGGTTTTTTATTAAATGGGTTTCCAATCTCTCCACCGCCCTCCCCACGCAAATGCGGGTGCACTTCCTCTCAGTTAAACCTATCTAATCCTTAACACATTAATGCAATTCGTACATAGGTGTAAAACCCGAACGGGTGGTAATAAGGGGTGCTGAAAAGACTAAGAATGTAAAGATCATTTTCTTCCGCCATTGTGGCAACATGCGTTTCCTGTTTTCAAATAACGCCCTTTAGATGAAGATCAAACTTTACATTGAACAAAAGTTGGCTTCGTCAGTATCTAATTACAAGAAGATGAAACCTTTATCTATTCTTATCAATTACGTTAAGATCATTATGCATCTCCCTTTTTAAGTTTATATCTTTTTAAAGATACTAGCTTTAGCTAGGTGTTGATTGAAAATATATTTAGTTAAGGCCCTTGACCCTGTTAAGTGCAAGTCTAAAACCTATTTTGTGGGCGGGAGGGTGAAAGGCGTGCGTGGCTTCACAACTGACCAAAGTATCCTTCCGCGCCAACAATAATAGGTGGACCACGGAAACCGTAGATATCTACCTGACAGGTCTTGCGGAAAAACCATTATGTTTGGAAATATCAGTTTTCTCGAGAATAAGTAAAATTTTTATTCTAATATTTTAAACGCCCCTTCTAAGATAATGTATTGATGTTTATTAATTGTTACATTTTCTTATTTTTTGTTACGAAGCCGGCAGTTATCTATTGAAAAATGTCGACTTTATCGATATTTGATCACTGTTAAAATTATACAGGAGTTGTGTATATAAAGAGTATAACTTAATTAACATTCTTCTATTCTTGAACAAACCATTTCCGAAAAGAAAATTGCAAACAATAAAAATTCTTGGAGACAACCGTTTGTTCCCATGGCTCTGCATTTCCACGCCAAATGAAAAGGGCAAATCACCTTAAACTAAGTTGTTTTATTAGTACAAATAAGGTGTTTGATACTTTACATTTTTACTACATGTATAGTTCACCTTTATTTATTTTGTTTGATTAATACAAATAAAGTTTGTACTTTAAACAACCGTACTCCCTACAACTCCCAACCCCTCACCAAAACATATCTAAGGACTTGGGCCACCTTTACTCTCTGAGAGTTTCTGTACTATGCACGCCCTAGTGAACTGTGCTGCACCCGCCTATGGGTAGAATCTGAATGATAAAGAGAGAGCATAAATAAAATATACCCGCATTTGTGTGAAGAAAGCGTGGGAAAACATGCCTCAGTATACTCGGCTAAGATTCAAGCCTCTGTGTCACATGCAAACCAAACTAGACGAGCTTGACATTAGGTCCGCACGCCCACCGATGCAATCTATCACATATTCATAATAATTGGGAAGTACTCCTGTAAACGGTCACGATCATCGAACTCGACCCCTCCAAATCTGACTATCATTATTAATTTGTAGACTTCCTTTATCAAATAGTTTTCAATAAGGTTGATGCACAAAACTGTCAATATTGGAGTTACGATTTGCTTTCCTAACTCTTAACTCGCGATTTAATTCCAGCAGTTTGGTGACCTGGTGGTATAGGGGTAGGATGTCGGACTTCTATGCTGGTGGCCGGGGTTCAATCCTCGGTCCCGGCACAGATTTATCTGATTACCAAACCCTTCCTTCACCTCTGACAAGACATCTTGTGAATGTGGGGAATGCCAGGTCTCCACCGTGGTTCGGATTCCACGTTAAACTGTAGATCCTCCATTTCATCTCGCAATCACCCTACCATTACACATTAGCGTAAGTGCGTATAACCCGAACGGGTAGTAAGACGCGGTGTTAATAATCATAATTTCAGCAGTTGTGATTTATTAGTGATTGAATGTGCCACAAACAACTAACAACAACTAACAGCAACAACAAAAACAACAGGTTTCCCTATGATACAGCTTACAAGATAGTATAATCAGTCAAGGTAAGACTTCTACCTTTAAAGGTAAGCGAAGTGAACGTTGACATTTTATGTAATTTTATTATTTTATAGGTGCAAACGACATAAAATCAGTTAATTTAATTACAGTTTACTAACTTTAGGCATATGCCAAAATAACTAATTTAATTCATGGCGAATACGTCTTAATTTTAGGTACCGTTTCAACCCACGGCTTCAAAAAAGATCTGTCACTATCCGCAAATATTAATCTAACATTTAAGTACACAGTTTTCCAGATATTTATCCACGTAGTTGATAAGATAGTCGATTGTGAATACCCCCAGTTCGTTATGTCGGTGATGAGCTATTAGATTGATAAGGGTAAAACCCCAAAAGGTGATCACTGAAATTCGATACGTGGCAAATAATCTATTAAGTGTAAAGTTGATTCAATACACTTTCTGGATTATATAGTTTATAATAGTTAATGTGGGATGGTAGCAAATTCGAGTTAAGGCTAGTTTTTATAGCAAAAAAATTTTTTTTTGGACAAAGAATATAGAGTATTTCCCCGGTAGAATCATAGAGTTTAATTATTTTCTTCGCATGCTTATATAAACAGTTTGTTAATCTATGACAAGGGTGTCCTGAAATTTAATGTTAACTTTTTTATATCCATTTAAAAAGTTTCTCATCAAATGATAATATATTCAGATATTCAAGAACTGCTGAGATTACAATGTGTAAAAAATCAAACCTTATATTTCTATTGAAACATTATTTTTTCACGAAAAAAAATGTTTTTTTTTTTTTTATAAAAACTTTAAAACAATTACCTTTCCTAGCGTCACCTCCCTCCCATCCTTTTCAAGCACACCTTAATGGTTGTTCGCTTATGCTACCTCTGGAGTTTAACCTTTTTAATATTTAGCACCGCGTCTTACTACCCTTTCGGGTTATACGCTTTAAGTACTAATTACGCTAATGGATTAGGAATTGGGAAGGCTGAATTCAAAGGAAGTTAATCCGCATTTGCATGGAGGGAGAGTGGAAAAACATTTAGGAAAAACCACCCCCCGTTCACCCGACCGAGATTCGAACTTCGATCTCCCCGTCCTCAGCGGTCGAGCTCAACACGACAAGCCCGTTAGCCAACTACGCCACTGAGGCGGGTGAGTTTAACCTCTTATGCCTTACAGCTGAGTACCCATTTCAACACATGGCCATGGGTCACAATCACAAAGTATTAAACCACATTATTATCAAACGTCAGAAGTTGAATGAAACAACGTCAAATTTAAACGGCGCTCTAAAGGGCGCAAGTGAAACCATGTCGCGTGTGTCACAATCCATCAACGTCATAGAACAGGAGTGCGCCAGCTCGACCACGTTTGTAGACATTTTGATTGGATACGATCAAGGGACAGGCACGTCGGAAACATCCACTGAAATGGAGGGTCTTTACTGAAGATAAAGTACATTATGTAACGGGAACAAGTAAAGTAGAGAAATTATAAAAGAAAAAGAAACTTTTCTACAAAATTACGAAAGAAAGCTTCACCAGAAATATGTATTTTTCCTACCACAAAAGTAAAGAGTGTACAAAGTTCATTTTAAGCCTACATTATCTTGTTAGTCCGAAAACTGTGTGGGAGGAAATCTTCATTAAGCCCTCATAGGTGGTAGATTGGTTTAAGGCGTCACACTCACCATACACTGGACTGCTGATGACGAGGATATCGGGGTTTAAATCCCTGTCGCGTGTATTAAGGGTGATTTTTCCTAAATGGTGTTTTACTATCTCACCACACAAATGATGATACACTATCTCTAAAAAACCCTTTCTCATCCCTAGTAAAACGTTGTGATAACAAATAAAGGCATTAACTAGAGCTCTATCAATACCGGACTGCTACGAACCAGAACACCAGGGAATGCGGGAAAACAAAGGTAATTTCGCAAAAAATTAATAAAAATAACTAAATATGTGTGAATTTGGGACTTTTAACAACAAACTTTAAATAGTATAGGTGACCTGGTGGTCTAGGGGTAAAGTGTCAGACTTCTATGCTGGCGGCCGGGGTTCAATCCCCGGTCCCGGCAAAGATTTATCTGATTACCAAACCCTTCCTTCACCTCTGACAAGACATCTTGTGAATGTGGGGAATGCCAGGCCTCCACCGTGGTTTGGATTCCACGTTAAACTGTAGGTCCTTCATTTCATCTCACAATCACCCTATCATTACACATTAGCGTAAGTGCGTATAATCCGAACGGGTAGTAAGACGCGGTGCTAATAATAATAATAATAATAATAATAATAATAAATAGTATAGCTTTGTATATAATTAAAAGTGATCTGAAGAACTAATCACAATAATTCGAACACACGTCTAATCCACCTTGCGGGTCTCCTGAAACATTAGGTCTTGTGTCGAGCCCATACGTTTCCCTAAACAAGATCAAACCATCTTGTTTCAAGTCACATTGGTCAATTTGATTAAGAACTCAATTTGAATTCTATAAAAACTTCAATCCAAGTTTTCTTAAAAAGTAAAGCCCCTTCTGGAGAGCTTGGAAAACACGAGTAATTTAATTGTAAGGAATTACTGGTAGTCCTGATAATATGAAAGTGTGTCTACAAGTCATGAACGTCGTCAATAAAAATTCATGGTATTTGATTTCAGGTCATACATTTTTGTTTACAAGTTTATTGTGAAGGTAAGAAAAGGTTTTTTTTCAAACCTCTAATCAAAATTTGCTTAAATTTGCAGTTACTCCTTAGTGACGACAGATTTCAAATAAAATACGAAAAAAATATATAAATAAGAATTTTAAAAATTTTGCATAAAAATTCCAGTCTGAAGGGATTGTTAATAACTTTTAACAACTTTTTGACTATGCATATTTATGTATTTTTTAATTTATGGCATTAAGAACTTAAATTCATTGCCGAACTTACAAAATTACGCCACCTATCTCTATCTTGAGTGGGCTCTATCCAGTACCCATCATTATATCCTATCTCTTTCAGGTCCTTCTGGTGTTATCCTCCCATCTGAGTCTGGGTCTTCCCGCGGGTATCTTCCCATTGAGTTTGCCAGTCGATACTATGAACATACTTATAGAAACTCCCATTCGTGGTGCATGTCCTGTTCACCGTAATCTACGAGACTTGATTATTATAACCATGTCTTATACTGAGTACAGGGTATATAACTAATAATTATGTAGCATCCTCCACTCCCCAGTAGACTCATCCCTTTTTGGTCCAAATATCTTCCTAAGTGCCTTGTTTTTGAGCACCCTAAGTTTTCTTTATTCATGTATATAGTAGTGACAAAGTCATGAAATAGAGTTTACATGATTAGGTTTGCACCAAATACCGGTAGGCACCTGTTATATTTGGCTAAAGCTTTCCCACAGTGGAGGTGGTTTGGGAGACCCAATACATCACAGACTGTTACGTTCGTTGACATGTACCTTCAATTAATCTGTAAGGTAAAAAGATTGGCTTGCGCTTTTCCAATATTGAGTATCTTAGTTCCACTATCGTGCCGGTGTAACACGTCAAGGAGAGACTGCTAACTTCCTTAGTTCCACTATTGTGCAAGTGTAACACATCAAGGAGAGACTGCTAACATCCTTAGCTCCACTATCGTGCCAGTGTAACACGTCAAGGAGAGACTGCTAACTTCCTTAGCTCCACTATCGTGCCAGTGTAACACGTCAAGGAGAGACTGCTAACTTCCTTAGTTCCACTATCGTGCCAGTGTAACACGTCAAGGAGAGACTGCTAACTTCCTTAGCTCCACTATCGTGCCAGTGTAACACGTCAAGGAGAGACTGCTAACTTCCTTAGCTCCACTATCGTGCCAGTGTAACACGTCAAGGAGAGACTGCTAACTTCCTTAGCTCCACTATCGTGCCAGTGTAACACGTCAAGGAGAGACTGCTAACTTCCTTAGCTCCACTATCGTGCCAGTGTAACACGTCAAGGAGAGACTGCTAACTTCCTTAGCTCCACTATCGTGCCAGTGTAACACGTCAAGGAGAGACTGCTAACTTCCTTAGCTCCACTATCGTGCCAGTGTAACACGTCAAGGAGAGACTGCTAACTTCCTTAGCTCCACTATCGTGCCAGTGTAACACGTCAAGGAGAGACTGCTAACTTCCTTAGCTCCACTATCGTGCCAGTGTAACACGTCAAGGAGAGACTGCTAACTTCCTTAGCTCCACTATCGTGCCAGTGTAACACGTCAAGGAGAGACTGCTAACTTCCTTAGCTCCACTATCGTGCCAGTGTAACACGTCAAGGAGAGACTGCTAACTTCCTTAGCTCCACTATCGTGCCAGTGTAACACGTCAAGGAGAGACTGCTAACTTCCTTAGCTCCACTATCGTGCCAGTGTAACACGTCAAGGAGAGACTGCTAACTTCCTTAGCTCCACTATCGTGCCAGTGTAACACGTCAAGGAGAGACTGCTAACTTCCTTAGCTCCACTATCGTGCCAGTGTAACACGTCAAGGAGAGACTGCTAACTTCCTTAGCTCCACTATCGTGCCAGTGTAACACGTCAAGGAGAGACTGCTAACTTCCTTAGCTCCACTATCGTGCCAGTGTAACACGTCAAGGAGAGACTGCTAACTTCCTTAGCTCCACTATCGTGCCAGTGTAACACGTCAAGGAGAGACTGCTAACTTCCTTAGCTCCACTATCGTGCCAGTGTAACACGTCAAGGAGAGACTGCTAACTTCCTTAGCTCCACTATCGTGCCAGTGTAACACGTCAAGGAGAGACTGCTAACTTCCTTAGCTCCACTATCGTGCCAGTGTAACACGTCAAGGAGAGACTGCTAACTTCCTTAGCTCCACTATCGTGCCAGTGTAACACGTCAAGGAGAGACTGCTAACTTCCTTAGCTCCACTATCGTGCCAGTGTAACACGTCAAGGAGAGACTGCTAACTTCCTTAGCTCCACTATCGTGCCAGTGTAACACGTCAAGGAGAGACTGCTAACTTCCTTAGCTCCACTATCGTGCCAGTGTAACACGTCAAGGAGAGACTGCTAACTTCCTTAGCTCCACTATCGTGCCAGTGTAACACGTCAAGGAGAGACTGCTAACTTCCTTAGCTCCACTATCGTGCCAGTGTAACACGTCAAGGAGAGACTGCTAACTTCCTTAGCTCCACTATCGTGCCAGTGTAACACGTCAAGGAGAGACTGCTAACTTCCTTAGCTCCACTATCGTGCCAGTGTAACACGTCAAGGAGAGACTGCTAACTTCCTTAGCTCCACTATCGTGCCAGTGTAACACGTCAAGGAGAGACTGCTAACTTCCTTAGCTCCACTATCGTGCCAGTGTAACACGTCAAGGAGAGACTGCTAACTTCCTTAGCTCCACTATCGTGCCAGTGTAACACGTCAAGGAGAGACTGCTAACTTCCTTAGCTCCACTATCGTGCCAGTGTAACACGTCAAGGAGAGACTGCTAACTTCCTTAGCTCCACTATCGTGCCAGTGTAACACGTCAAGGAGAGACTGCTAACTTCCTTAGCTCCACTATCGTGCCAGTGTAACACGTCAAGGAGAGACTGCTAACTTCCTTAGCTCCACTATCGTGCCAGTGTAACACGTCAAGGAGAGACTGCTAACTTCCTTAGCTCCACTATCGTGCCAGTGTAACACGTCAAGGAGAGACTGCTAACTTCCTTAGCTCCACTATCGTGCCAGTGTAACACGTCAAGGAGAGACTGCTAACTTCCTTAGCTCCACTATCGTGCCAGTGTAACACGTCAAGGAGAGACTGCTAACTTCCTTAGCTCCACTATCGTGCCAGTGTAACACGTCAAGGAGAGACTGCTAACTTCCTTAGCTCCACTATCGTGCCAGTGTAACACGTCAAGGAGAGACTGCTAACTTCCTTAGTTCCACTATCGTGCCAGTGTAGCAAGTCAAGGAGAGACTGCTAACTTCCTTAGCTCCACTATCGTGCCAGTGTAACACGTCAAGGAGAGACTGCTAACTTCCTTAGCTCCACTATCGTGCCAGTGTAACACGTCAAGGAGAGACTGCTAACATATTTGTTTACACTATGGCGTAGATTATAAGATAGTTCCATAGTGTAATCCATTAAGGTAAAACTGGTACCTTTAATGGTAAACGGAGTGTGCTTATGGCGTTCAACAATACTTCTCATCTTAAGTATTTTCACCCATCAAGTGTTGTCCAAGGGGGTGGTGGGTGGGGGAAAGTGGGGTGTATGTTGGTATAGACAAGGAGGCATCTAGGATATTAACCAGACCAAACCGCGACGACGAGTGTGTTGTGTCGGTCGTGTGTGTGTGTGTAGCGGAAAGTCCTTCGGGCATGAGAAAAGAAGAGCGATTTGGTTGGCAAGCTTCCACCGGCCGAACAACACATAGCTTCGTGTCGGCCATTCTTCTCGCATACCGCTCGCTTTTCTCACGTCCCTTATCTTTTCACCAGTGGCCACATCATTCTCGGAACAAGCTTAGTATAGTACAGTTGTCATAGGAAGGGCCTTTCGGAAAATACAAACTTACATTTATTGTGGCCAACGTTGGTAGCACCCGCTTTGTTGGTCGAATGTTCTAAGGCGTCACTTTCATGTTAGGCTGGCCTGATGATGATGACTAAGATATCTGAGTTTGAATCCCGTTCGGATCTACTGAGGGTGGTTTTTCCTAGATGGTTTCCCCACTTTCCTTCCACGCAAATGCGAGTTGGTACCCTCTAAAATTCTTCCTTTCTCATCCCAACACCATCGGAGTAATTATGATAATATATGCGTATAACCTGAACAGTTAGTAAGACACGATGGTAGAAAAATATTATTATTTTATAGGTATTGCTAAAATCAATCAAGACTGACAGCTGCCGATAAAAACAAAATGGCATATGGATACGTGATGGTAGATCTAGTAGCTTTTCCTATACTGTAAGATAAGGCTCTTCCTGTTATAATTAGACTATATACGTTGACGTTGTTTATAAATAATTCTAAAATGGATAGACATTTTAAGCTAAAAAAATATGATAATATAAAAGCTTCCTTTTTATTTGTATTTAGTAAAAATAAAATAATATTTCTTGTATAGTTAAAAATCCTAAAGCTACATTTTAATATCTAGCATACATGAATTCAAGGGTGAAACACTTAATTCAATGTATTTCAAGTGTACAATAATTATTATTTATAAATATCCGTGGTTAACGTACTTTTTACGTGTTTCTCGTCTTAATTTACGTCCATTCTATCCACATATCCACACTAATACGGTAGAGACGTGGAGGATATAATATAGAAGAAGTACGTGGAGAGAGAGTGGTAAGCTATTTATGAAAAAAAACAACCACTTCAGTACACATGGTCAGGATTTAAACTCCGACCTCCTCATCACTAAAAAAATCAGATCATAAGTATGTTTTAAAGTTCCTTGTGTATGTCTCAGGCTAGTATATCGGAAACGAACGATAGTTTCTCGAATTAAGTATAACTATGTTATATTCTTCAACCTCGGTTATCCTGGGGCAAATTGCTGGCCTCGGGATCCGATGTTTGTGGGTTCAAACCCATCCGAGGTCGATGGATTTTTACGGGGTATTAAAAAAATCCCTATCACGACTATCTTTGGAGGGGAAATAAAGCCGTCGATCCTTGTCAATTTTGGTATGTAAAATAACCCTGGAAAGTGTGTGAAAATACCTTTCCGACAAATTTCACGATCGCTAATAGATATTCAGTGTGGAAGGCAACGGGTAACCATCAACACTTCCTGAACTCTCTTAGTACATGGGATTTCTACCAGATGATGCGGGTAACACTAACCAGCTGAAGGATAGAGTGCAGGCCCAGCTCCGGATGGATATAAATCACTTAAACTCAAACTTAGGGTTGTTTACTTAAGAAGAAGAAGAAGGTTATATTCACTGGTTTTTTAATCCAACCATCGTAGACTAAACAAGTATTCGTAAAAAATACACGACTTTCATTTATAACTGAGACTCAATTCTATAAATGTTAAATTAGTAAGTTAGTGTACAGTCAAATTTTCATAGGAAGAACCTTTCCTGATAGTTAAAATATGCTATTAGATTAGACCCACGTTCACGGTTTTACACGTCAATTCATGTTATAAAATATTATCAATGCTAATAAAACAGCATTAATAGGCATATTAAAGAAGAATTAAATCATTGTAGACCAAAGTCCTACAGCCGGCTTGCCATAGGAAAATACTTTTTATACGATAAAATAACCAAGTTGCTGAACACGACAAAATATCACTTTATTTATCTTAAAGATATAGGCATCGACATCATCTATTAAAAGCAATTGCCACAGAAAACTATACCTGGCGTATGGATGCATGAAAGTAGGTTTATAACTGTTTTGATTTGTCTTGTAAGGTTAGTATTTTGGTGATACGACTGCAATTGATCATGCATTGTCAAGAGTTTGGCTTCTCTAACGGAAAATTTAAAAGAACTTGTAACCCTATCTTAGATGTATTATTGCACGTGGTTTAATAATACCTGTTTATACATACCATTCATGCGTATAAATGTATAGTTCAATGCTATCATTATATGAGTATATTAAAATAACTACGCTAGACATCTGCTTTGCTGAGGATTCAAAACATATCAATATTTATGAGGCTCAGCTGCTATAGAACAAATTGATATCTGTGAGGCTTAGCTGCAATAAAACATATTGATATCTGTGAGGCTTAGCTGCAATAAAACATATTGATATCTGTGAGCCATAGTAGATATAAAACAGGTCATTTCATAATTAATACCTTAATTCCAGGCCTCCACCGTGGTTCGGATTCCACGTTAAACTGTAGGTCCTCCATTTCATCTCACAATCACCCTACCATTACTGTATAAGCCGAACGGGTAGTAAGACGCGGTGCTAATAATAATAATAATAATAATAATAATAATAATAATAATAATAATAATACCTTAGTTTTTTTATGTTTAAATATGCGTTGATTCAAAACTAAAGAAAGTAAAAAAAAAATCTAAGTAAGTTGAAATAAGTGAATGATCAACAGAATAGGGAGTGAAATGATTAAAGATGAAAGCCAAAAACCTTCTCGTACTTAAAAGCTACTTAGTTATGTTCCTCTAACAGAGAGGCACTTAAGCCATGCTCCCGCCAGTCATTAGGCGATAAAGTTCCCTAGGTGGGGGAGGGGCTCATAAATACAAATTAACAGTTTAGTGGGGACTCAGATATACGACCGGAGTACTATTAATGTAATTAGATTGTGATTTATCACCAAGTTTTAGTTTCAACACTTAATCACTGTATTTATAAAAATATTAATATTTTTACCCAACGAGTCTTACTATTATTATTATTATTATTATTAGCACCGCGTCTTACTACCCGTTCGGGTTATACGTACTTACGCTAATGTGTAATGGTAGGGTGATTGTGAGATGAAATGGAGGACCTACAGTTTAACGTGGAATCCAAACCACGGTGGAGACCTGGCATTCCTCACATTCACAAGATGTCTTGTCAGAGGTGAAGGAAGGGTTTGGTAATCAGATAAATCTGTGCCGGGACCGAGGATTGAACCCCGGCCGCCAGCACAGAAGTCTGACACCTTACACCTATACCGCCAGGTCACCCAACGAGTCTTACTACTCACCCAGATTTATACCCATTTATTTACATTAATGAGATAGGGATTAGAAATATATCGCGTGTAGATGTGTTTCCCAATCTGTGGTACGCGTGCCTCCCGGGGCTACATGAAATATTTCAACTTATTATTGATTTTTTCCCCTTATCATCACATATTTATTGATAATATAAAATCTGATAAAAAGACTAAAGTAGACGTTGACATAATGTCATGGAATTTTACAGGCCTTTATTTCGCTTTGTCCCGGCTGTGTTTAACTTATTTAAATCTAGAACGTCCGTTTATACTTTAAAATTTAGCCAACATCTATTTGTGCCTTTATACTTTCTCATGGAGAGAGAAATTATTGTAATGATAAAAAATTCTTCCTTGATATGATAAATCTCAACGTTTTATATTTATGTTATGTATATATATGTTTTTATATAAAAAAAAGTGGGTCTTATAACTTTTTCTGTCTGTTTCCACATCCTAAATATTTTGATGAATTTTGTTCAAACGTAATATTTAGATTATTAATTCACGTGCATCACAAACTGATACGTGAGTGCTATCCACAGGATCAGTTTTGTTGGCTGAATCAAATTCTAGTAAAAGATGGCCCTGAATACGGGATGAGCCAGGATGACTCAGTGGTAGAACATTGGTGCGTAAAGCAAAAGTCCCATGTTTGATTTCCGTGTCCTGGCTATCATTTTTAACTTAATTACATTTACTATTAAGTTCTTAAATTGTTAATTCAAGCCTTGATATTAAAGTTACTTTAATAATTGATTTTTAAAAATTCAAAATTTTCGATAATTGATCTGTTGATTTTGTTTACAAAGGATATCTGGGTGGTGTTTGGCATTTAAAATGAAACTGTTTGCCTGTGTTTTTTTAGGGGGATTAGCTTACTGATGACTGATTTTTTTTTCAAAAATGACTATATATTTTTTGTTTAAAATGAGTAGTTAGAGTGTTTCACAAGATAGATAAGTATGTGTGCTCGATAATACAATGAAAATAATTTGAAGAAAGTTTACGGAAGACCAACTTTTGAAAACTTGGTCACAAACTATAAGATACTAGGAGATAATGTACGATTATATCGTACCATTTATTTTTTACTAAGAACTGGAAGAGGTACCCTGGTTAGGCCATGGCCCTAAAACGGTACGTGACTGACCAAAGTTTGTGAAACGCGGGAATACAAAAAATGCACTCACATCTGCGTGGAGGGAAAGCAGGACATCATTTTATGAAAAACCACCCTCACTACACCCTACCGAGACTCGTAGAACGAACGATCTCTTAATCACCTCCAAACCAAACTAGACGAACCTGGCGTTTAGTTCGCATAACCATCGATGTAAGTTGTAATATTAACTCAATAACCATAGGAAATGTTAGTGTAAAATAATTGCGTACAAAAGTAATTTTCGAAACGACAGGGTTTAACTTTAAAATTTGTACTAGGAAGGCCGTGGTTCGATTCCGACCTGATGCGTTGACTTTTTTCCCCCACCATAAGTGTTTTTACAACCTCTTTCTAGGCAAATGCTAATGCCCTTCCTTAAGTGAGCGCTGGTAGTTATTTGTCCACACATTGCTTGGTCGCGTAGTACTAAATAAAAACAAACCCATTAAGAAACGTGACAATGTAAATGCAATAAGCGAAGAGAGAAAGTGTAGGCGTCTACACTCGAAACTAGGGAGATGAGAGTTGAGCGTGCCAACTTTTCTTTCTTTAGACTCCAACTAGTAAAAACACCAACTGGGCGAGCAAAACGGGGAAAAAATGCTAGAAATGTAAAACACTATAGGACAATTTAAATCTCAGTTATGAGAGAAGGAAATATTAGATTCTCTTTTATTAGCATTTTCAGTTTCAATTGACTTGATATGATTGGAATATCAATATGAGATGTATAAATATCTCCTTTATGTCCATCTGTGTTAATGATAATATATGACATGTTGTATAAGTATCTTATCTGATATATAGCTGTGTGATTGCCATGCTATGACATGTTGTACACGTATCTTATCTGATATATAGCTGTGTGATTGCCAAGTTATGACATGTTGTACACGTATCTTATCTGATGTCTAGCTGTGTGATTGCCATTCTATGACATGTTGTACACGTATCTTATATGATGTCAATTTGTGTTACTGATACTCTATGAAATGTTTTACAAGCATCTCATCTGATGTCCAACTGTATGATTTCAACACAAGACTTATAACTTAACCTAAGACAAATCAGTTATCACCACAATATATTAACACCAGAAATATTAACTGTACAAAATCAATAGACAAATACTATGCGCACTACGTTTACCTTGCAAGACAACAGTCCTACTTTAACATATTACACTATGGCCCTATCTTATAGCCTAGACCAGCAGTCTTAACTAGATTGATTGCACTATGGCCCTACCTTATAGCCTAGACCAGCAGTCTTAACTAGATTGATTGCACTATGGCCCTATATTATAGCCTAGACCAGCAGTCTTAACTAGATTGATTGCACTATGGCCCTATATTATAGCCTAGACCAGCAGTCTTATCTTGACCGATTACAATAGGGACCTATCTTATAAGTTACACTATAGTCTCATCTTGACCGACTACACTATGGCTTTATCTTATAAGCTACACTATAGTCTCATCTTGACCGACTACACTATGGCTCTATCTTATAAGCTACATCAGTGGTCTTACTTTGACCAACTATACTATGGCCTATCTTATAAGCTACACTATAAGTACTAACCATATCGTATAAGTTACACCACTAATCCCACCTTGACTAATTACACTACAGCCCTATCTTATAAGCTAAACCACTAATCTTAACTTGACCGACTACAGCATGGCGTATCTTATAAGCTACACCAGAAGTCTTACCATGACCAATTACACTATGGCCCTACTTTATAAAATACACCAGCAGTCCTACCTTGACTGATTACACTATTTACCAATGTTATATGTTTCACCAGTAGTCTTAATTTGCCGTTTACACTATAGCTGTACATTATAAGCTACACCATAGTGTAATCGGTCAAGGTAAGACTACTACATTTAAGAGTAAATGTAGTGTGCATTCATCTTAAAACGAACACCAGAGGGTTGAACCAATGCCCCTACACTGGTCTACTCGCTACCAAGTGATATGTTATTGTTCCAGTTGTAGTTCTATCACTAGGTCATTAGTGACGTAAATTTTGTTTCACCAGCAGGTGCGTGGGCTAGGGAAAGGTTCATTAGCAGACACCCAAAATAAAATGAGGTGACAACCATACACGATACGACTTCAAGATGGAGGTGCCAAGAATACGTTTCACACTGTAGTTGGCGGGTGAATATTTTCAGGCTATAAGTTATAGATATAACATCTGGAGAGGGGTGAGAAATATAAGAACGAACGAGGATTAGAAACTAAACGTTTTATATCCTGAACGAATAAATGGTAAATAACTGTTTAAAACAAATTATTATTATTATTAAAAAAAAAAA
>CABFOV010000160.1:0-15146 GCA_902141375.1 Timema poppense | reverse complement strand
CCTGGGCCGGACCCGAAGGTAAAAACCCCCTTGCGTACCGCCGGCTGGGATTTTGGGCCCCCCCCCCCCCACCGATCTCCCAGTAATCGACAGTCTAGTAGGATTTGTGACTTGGTAGGAATTAAAGGTCTAGGATGTTCTGACCTAGGTTAAAATAGTTTGATTGAATAAGATAACATCCTAATATACATTACTCTAGTGATTTATTAAAATGAATCATCATTATCATCGTCTGTTTCCAGCCTGTAGTCTAGTCAGTTTAATAAATACCTCCATCTTCCTGTATCCTTCCACCATTCTTCCTCCTTTAATCACTTCAATTCTTCTACCCTCGCAAGCACAATTTCTGTTATCTGCTGCTCCTATCTCTTTCTTGGCCTCCCTTGTGATCTTTCCCCTACATACTTGATGTCTGTAATTCTCTTTGTCACCTTCTCTATTTCCATCCTCATTACATGCCCATACCATCTCAGTCTTGCTTCCTCTACTATCTCATGTACTCCCTGTACCCCTACTCTTTCCAAGGTATTTTTTATTCCCAATATTGTTTATCCTCATGGCAGCTAACATGATACTCACAAACTTAATTTACATGACCTCCATTTCCCCATTCTCTTACATCCAATGTCCATGTTTCTGCTGCATGTGGGACAATGGGTACAAAGTACGCTATATACAGCCCTTCCTTACCCTTAAAGGACACTTATCTTCTCCATAGCAGGTATCGTACGCGCCTGTAGAACAGCTATCCCTGCTGTCCTCTTTTAATTAGATATTCTCTACTTCCAATTTTCGCCTCAATCACCCTTCCAATATATTTTACGTTCTGTAATTTTCTCAGCTCTACTCCATCCAACTTTATAGCTTTAATAGGCTTTATTCTCTTCCTTTTCACTACCATCACTTCACACTTGGCCATGCTCAGTTTTATTCCACACTCTTTCACTTTCTCATTCCATTCCTGTAGCTGTTCCTGTAATTCCTCTTCCTTCTTCTCCCAAACCATCAAGTCATGAGCAAACATCATGGCTTTAATTCTTTCCTCCCCAAGTTTTCCTGACATTTTATTCATGACCGTTTTCATTACCATTACAAATAGTAGTGTTGAGAGGGAACTCCCCTGCTTCACTATATACTTTTTTAAATTTGGAACCACACCATCTTCCAACTCTCTGTCTCAACACAACTCCTGGTATCCTAATACATGCTTTTCACTCTCCTTACAGCTCCTCTTTCCAATTTCAGATTATTGTGAAAATGAAATATTTTACTCATTATTATAATAATATTTTACCTAACTAGTAGTTTATGCTACCCTTACTAAGTATTAACGTTTTGAAAGCACACAGATACATATTTGCCATAATATTAAGATTTTGATTGGAATGACATTTAATAAATACCAATATATTTTTGTTACGATCATTATTGATAATATTCTAATTTGTTATCAGTCTTATTTTATAGTTATTGATAAAATCTATCAAAAGCTACAGCTTCAGATCACATGACTTGACGCATGAATACGTGAAAGTGTTTCTTTTATCTTTTTTAGTTATCTGATAAGGTTCTTACTGGGAAAATTAGACTTTAAATATGAAAAGCGAATTGCATCATCATTTCAAGTAACAGTTTTTATAGTGGATAATTAATTTGACTTTATCACAGAAAGAATAGAACACCCATTAAAATAATATTACATCTAGTAAACCACGAGGCTCTCGAATTAGAACCAAAGGAATAAAAATAAGTCAACATTATATTTTAGCACTTTTTTAGCACCACTTCTTACTATACGTTCGGGTTATACGCTTATAAACTAATTACGCTAGTGGTTTTAGGGAATAGAAAGGTTATATTAATGGGAAATGTACCCGAATATGCGCTTAAGGAAAGGGAAAAACCATTTTGTAAAAATCGCCCTAAGTACACTCGACCTAGTTTCGAGCCTCAATCTCCTCGTCATCGGCAGTTTAGTCTACTGCAAGAGTAGCACGTCAGACCACGCGGCCACCGAAGTGGGTCTTAGAATATTAAATATAATACAATTTTCAAATATATTATCACCATTGAGCATATATTTTTCGTCAAATAATGGACCCTTTAAAAATAAAAGACTTAGGAAACGCAAGTTATTTGTTTTAAATTTCTCACATCAACTTGGATGACTAAATACTAAAACATATATTTTTTTTTTCGAAATAATGTAAAAGGCCCTGACAATGGTAGGTCTTGTCACGTATGGGATGTTTAAAGGTTGATTGTGCTCTAATGTTCATGTCTCCATCGGCCAGATGGGACAACCATCTCAGGTAGGTGAGACAACCTGCACACGTGTGAAGGATACTACGCTAGTGTCTCGGTTATTGATCTCAGAGAGAAATCATCAATTCCAACAAGCTCGGCGGTTCGCGAACGGGATTCACATGGACACACAACATACTCAGACTCCATTTTCATAGAATAATTACTTTCATTTCAAAAAGGAGATAAAAACACAAAAGTGTACGATTATGTTTGCAATAAATGGCGCTGTTGCAAACACATATCTGTCACTGGTTAAGAAGGCTTGGGCAAAATGTCGGGATGAGAATAAAGCTTTCTATTCTAGCAGGAAGTTAAATAATATGATTTGATAGTTGGCACACATATCCTAATTGTGGAATTGGATTGTACAACAATACTGATATTACATAGCCATATACATTTTTCAAAGGTGAACAAACACAGTTACATAGATGGAAAATGCATATTTGATCGTGTTATATATCCGCTGCCGCAATTTGTATTCCATAAATATATATATTTCAATTAGCAGGATATTAGCAACTAGCATCCTGTAAATACAGCTCCTACATAGAAACAATTTTAGCCAATATTGTTGGCTAGTATCTTGGTAAGGGTGTACATAAAGCGTGAAGGTGTTGTAATGGAAACATCCACATTATGGTGGGAGGGGTGTTCATAAAAATACTGGTTTAATGCACACAAATCACTAATTAGAATTCACTTGGGACAGTTTTCAATGTACGGAGCAGCTACATGGGAGGGGGGGTTTGAAGATGAAGGTAGAGCAACATTGCAGTGCTCAAGGTTAGAGTGAAGATCATGTCAGAATGATCGTGACTTGGAGAGTAGGTAACAGAGACCTGGTCCGGCCCGGGAAGGAGTGGCAGGTAGGGATGGGATTGGAGGGAAGATGTATCTAAATAGCAGTGGTCAAGAGTGAGTTGGAGTGAAGATCATGTCAGAATGATCGTGACTTGGAGAGCAGGTACCAGGGGCCTGGTCCGGCCCAGGAAGGAGTGGCAGGTAGGGATGGGATTGGAGGGAAAATGTATCTAAATAGCAGTGGTCAAGAGTGAGTTGGAGTGAAGATCGTGTCAGAATGATCGTGACTTTGGAGAGCAGGTAACAAGGGCCTGGTCCGGCCCAGGAAGGAGTGGCAGGTAGGGATGGGATTGGAGGGAAGATGTATCTAAATTGCAGTGGTCAATGTAAGGTTGGAGTGAAGATCGTGTCAGAATGATCGTGTCTTAGAGAGCAGGTAACAGGGGCCTGGTCCGGCCCGGGAAGGAGTGGCAGGTAGGGATGGGCTGCTTATTGACCCTCTCTTCACATTCGCCAGTCAAACCAAAGATGACAACAGAGCACAAGGTACCTGGAATCCCCCGGATCCTCCACCCCACCCCTCCGGGGGCGTTGTTCCTGCCTCGGCTTGAGGACAGGGGTCAGCCCCCATTTCTCGATGAACTCGATGCGGGAAATCTTGGCTGTGGTGGCGGTTTACGAGAGGGGGCCGCTGCTCCCCCTCCCGGGCCCCATGGCCTGCTCACAAGATGGCCGACAGCGTGTTGGCTGCCACCGTGTCGGAGAGAGAGTGTGTGTGTGTGCACGCACACGCACCCACGGTGTACCACGCGTCACGGTGGTGGTTTAGGGGGGGGGTGGGGGCTCACACACTGGTGAGTGTCCTCGCGAAACACTCGCACGCGCGACAACACTCACATCACTGAACCCCAGGCTCCCTCCGCTCACTAGACTGTGGCCATCACACCACTGTAGTACCTCGCCTGCCCGGTACAGAACGACACTAGCATGCGCCGGCGCCGCGACGCTGATCCTCACTTGTTCGACCCGGATTGCCAACAACACTGCGAAAACTTTTCCTAGGCTGCAAAATATAACTGAAGACTAGGTGTTGGGTCGTGGCGCGGCCGTGAATCCAACATTAGCCGCATCGTTTGGGCACGTGGGCTAATGCGCCAATCTCATCTGGTACGGTTTGTGGGTGACCGGGGGGAGGGGGTCAGGGTTTGAATCCCCGGCAGAGTATACTGAGGATACTAGCTTCGGTGGCCACATGATCTAAGGCGTCACTCTTGAAATATACTAGATTGTCTATGACAGGGATACTGAGGTTTGAATCCTAATCGAATTTACCAAAAGTATGTTTTTTTAAATGTTTCTCCATGCAAATACGGGAACTTTTCTTCTAAATTCAACCTTCTTCATACCTAGCACATTAGCGTAATTAGAGCATATTCGTATAGCTCGGACGGGTAGTAAAACGTGTTACTGAGGATATTTTCTCTGAATAACAATTGTCCACTCTCTCTCCAAGCAAATGCAGGAATATTTTCCTTACAGCTTCACCTTACTCATATATACCCCAATAATATTAATATGTGGATAGCCCGGATGGATAGTAAGACGTGGTAGCATTATCAATATTATAGCATTTTTTTAAATTCTTTACATAGGATTTTTATTACTTAATCTGTGTTAGGGATAAGAGGGGTAACGTGGAGGAAATCTATTTTCATTCATGTGTAGGGGATGAATGGGGGAAACAAATCATCCCGTGCACCGGGCTGGTTTCAGAATCCGAACCTTTCCATCAACGGTGAGCAAGTGCGGTGAGGTTACTTCCCTCTTGGAAGTTAATTTGTTTGAGTTGATGATTTATTCTTGTTATAAATTATATTAATCGTAAGGTTATTATTATCAATACCCACAACGATGCAGCAACAGTTTGAATTCCTGAAATAAATATTTTTAAAAATATTAAAGCTTCAGAGGTTTTAATTGACCTTATCTCTTTTTAAAAAAATGCTCAAGTTTTATTTTATTCATTTGTTTGTGCCAATTTTATGGCTATTTACAACTACTTAGTTTAAGGTAAAAGAAAAGAAGGGCGATCGATGTTTTTGTACTTAACTCAGCAAATAAGTTTAAACTGGAATCCCAATAATGGCAACTATCAAGAAACAACCAGCAAGTAACTATAGTACTACGAAATACGCATTGTGCATTCTCATGGCCGATGTCATTGAGCTTGTCTAGTGAGTAGTTATTGTAACCAACAAAATTAAAATTCCTTTAAGAAAATTATCTCAGCCATGAATAAATTAAAATTTATTGTATATTGTTTGAGTTATGAATATATCTATAAAATAGATTCGACTAAAACCACTTCCCTCAATCTTATTTTTAAGTAAAGATATCTCGTTCTACTTTTGTTTGATATACAAAAAAATCTCTGTTAAATTTGCTTATGTATGAATACTACAGTGGTATTGAACATTTTTTATAGGAAGAGGGTGACCTGGCGGTCTAGGGGTAAGGTGTCAGACTTCTGTGCTGGCGGCCGGGGTTCAATCATCGGTCGCGGCAAAGATTTATCTGATTACCAAACCCTTCCTTCACCTCTGACAAAACATCTTGTGAATGTGGGGAATGCCAGGCCTCCACCGTGGTTCGGATTCCACGTTAAACTGTAGTTCCTTCATTTCATCTCATAATCACCCTTCCATTTCACATTAGCATAAGTGTGTATAACCCGAACGGGTAGTAAGACGCGGTGCTAATAATAAAATAGGAAGAAACATAAAAATACATTTTTTTCCCGTTAATATTGAAATATCTTACTATATTATTAGTGTCACTTTATATGTATTTGTAGCATCTAGCAAGAGGAACAGCTGTTGATAAAATTGCTAGATGTATACATACGAGAAAGTAGAGCTAGTCATTTTTGTAACTTTCAAAATATTCCTTTTAATTTATTTTATTTTAACATGGCGTCTAACTGCCCTTTTGTGCTATGTGCATTTCTACTAATTATGCTAATTTGTCGGGTATGAAGAAGGATGCATTTAGGGGAAGTGTACGCATGTTATTGTGAAGTAGGAGTGGAAAACCACCTTTAGTACACGTGACTGAGATTTGAACCCCGATATCCTCGTCATTGGCAGTCCAGTATATTGTGAGAGGGAAGGCTTTAGACTATACACGGCCACAGAATTGCGTTCCAGTCCTATTTAAATCAGACTTTATCTCTTATGCGCATGCTTCTGAACTTAAGTTGGAATGTAGGGGACGTGATAAAAGGTCAGTGTTTTTGCAGCTTTTGTATTCAAAATAAATCAAATATTACTTCAGTACAAACATAGAGTTTAATTTCCTTCAACTGGTGATATCAACAGTTGTTGAATATCTGTCAAGGCTCAAGGGTATACTGGAATTTAATGACAACTTCATTTAAAAGGTTTGTCATATAATGCCGCTATGTTCACGACAGATATTCAACAACTGTTTATATTACCATGTGAAGAAAAATAAACTGTATATTTACTGAAGTAATCAATATTTTATATATTTTGGAAAAAAAAAATCATTTAAAAACTGCCAAAACACTGATTTTTTCTCTCGTTTCCTACATCCCCAACTTAAACGTGACTGAAAACTATGACCTCTGCTATTACCAAATTACACAAGTTTCTATGATAGCTACTTGTTTTGCTAATAGTCGCATAGCTGGTCGTAGATGCGGTAGTAATTGTTTACCTGTACTGAATTATGTAGGCAAGAAATAAGTGCTTAATTATGTAGGCAAACATCGCTAATTGCTTACGACAAGTAAATAGTCCTTGATAATTGGTCGTACACGTGGTAGTTGTTGGTATTGAACTGAATTATGTAGGCAAACCACGTTCATTGTATACGGTTCGTAAATAGTCTTCTTTATCCATCCATAATCTAAATGTAAGGACTGCAACGGTGGTGACCTTGGACGGACTGTCACCGATACCAACGAACGGAAGATTTATACCCCTCCCCCCCGATGTAAACAAATCGATAGGTCTACTCTCGTTTATAACTATTGACATAGAAATTTATTAACCTGAGGGCTGAGTGGGGTGCTGACATCTTCAAAAGGTCCCAGGCCCACGTAATATACATTCAGGTTATATTTCAACATCGGGAGCTTGAAACGAGCCAAAGACACGCAAAGTACGACTTCATTTTATGCCTCACGGCCTCCGTTTCCTGGACTCGTGACCTTGGGTTAAACTCTTCCAATCAGTCGACATGAACCTTGTGTTTTATCATGTGTAGGTCATTATGTTTTGTGTTCATCCCGCGTCCTTAAATATAGAAATATAGCTATCTGGTCAAGAATTGGGATTATAAACGGGGGTCAGTTTAATTTTTAAATCACAGCTCACTTGTATTTGCCTAAAAAAAAAATAATTTTTTTTTAGAAATTACGTTAAATAATTGATTTTTTTTTCCATAGAAATTGCAGCCCTTGATTAAAGAGGCTTAGATACGTGCAGCGAATACACACTTTGATTATATAGACAGTTTTAATTTAGTAACAAAACATTTTTTGGCTTGACCTTTGCGATTTCTCCTATGGTCTTAAGGGCCTTCCGCGTTTCAATGGATATAGGAACAAAATAAATATAAAACGCTCAACCACAATTGTGTGTTTTAAAGTTTAAAAAAAGGATCCATTGTAATTGATTTTTATATAAAAGCTTTTCCTAATTTTGTCACATTTTATGTATTTAAAGATATTATATTCAAATTTAAACTTTTTATTCTTTGTATTCTATCTTTAGAGGAGGTATTCTAACTTTGGTTTGTGAAGTCAAATACTACATATTACATTCTATACGTGAAAAGCTACCTACTAAAGTAGAAATTCTTTTAAATCTGGTAAATTTTAATGATGAAGTTAAAAGGATATAATAAAAAGATTCTACTGAAGATATCTACGTAGGTGCCAATTTTGTTCAAAATTGGCCAATTATTTAAATATTTATACGGGACGGGAACATAGTAGTATCGGTGTCCAGACAAAGGGTACCAGCGACATTTCGTAACACTTGAATTTTTGCGACATTTTGTACTATCGTAACTGAAATGATATACAAATGACTTCAAAATACTTACGATGCGAAAATGGTACCACTTCTTTAGCCTAAAAAAAAAAGAGCTAATATGTGCAAGCAATGTTCATTAATGGATAGTAGATAGTGGTGAGAACGTCAACATTTCAGTTAGTGTGAGTTAAATAATGAGTTAGGTTAGGTTAGGTTAGGTTAAGCTAGATTTCAAACTCTTGAAACGTCCAACTACCATGCCATTCTCCTTTGCGACATGACCTTGCATATCAGAGGTATCTTACACTCTAATTAAATTAAATTCGCCTAAATGAATTTAAAATTGAAGCCCGGTACACCTTCCCATCCAGGGGTACCATTTGTCGCATCTCAAGTATTTTAAAGTCATTAGTAGGCCCTTCTCAGGTATACCTGAATGGTACAAAATGTCACGTGGTACGAAATATCACTGATACCATTTGTTGCATAGTCAGTAGTATATAATTGAATTAATAATAATATAATCGGTGACCTGGTGTTCTAGGGGTAAGGTGTTAGACTTCTGTGCTAGGGTCAGGGGTTCAATCCTCGGTCCCGGCACATATTTATCTGATTACCAAACCCTTCCTTCACCTCTGACAAGACGTGTATTAATCACAACTTGTGAATGTGGGGAATGCCAGGCCTCCACCGTGGTTCGGATTCCACGTTAAACTGTAGGTCCTTCATTTCATCTCACAATCACCCTACCATTACACATTAGCGTAAGTGCGTATAACCCGAACGGGTAGTTAGACGCGGTGCTAATAATAATAATAATAATAATAATAATAATAATAATATATCAAGTTAATTTCCGGTCATTTATACCCGCATAGGTGTGTACGTAGGTTAAGGCGTTAGTATCATCCGGTATAGTTCGTCAAGAGAAGGAGAGGTTAGGGTTTGAATCTTAGACGAGTGTGTTGGGAGTGGTTTTTCATAAATGTTTTTCCACACTCACTTCACGTAAGTTGAGGTAACTTTGCTCTAAAATTATACCTTTACTAATCCCTATCGAGTAGTGAAACAAGGAGAAAAAAATAAAATAGAAATATGAGAATTAAAAATGGCGTTAACTTAACAATGCTCACACATCAAATGGTAGAATGAATAAATATTACGCTGTTATTTTGGCTTAAAAATGAAAAATCGGTATTGTTCTTATGTTTAGGTTTATATTATGTGCCTTAAGTACAACATTAAGGTGGTTTGGAAGGGAACGCGAGCTAAGGTCAATATTTTTATATCTTGTACAACACTAAACATTTTTGGTCAAAATAAATTAAATATGAATCCAGAAGATCTCTTTAGTTTAGTGTTCTACAATTAGTGAGCAAAAGTTCTTTATTATCTGTCATGGAAATAATGGGATTTGATGAGAAACTTAAAAAAAAAGAGATCAAATTCCACAAAGCAGCACTATATCTTGGCCAAAAACGTTTTGTATCATAAAAATACTGACCCTCTACTCACTTCTAACTTTATTCAAACTTAAAGATTAACTACGCCTTTGCATGAAACTTTATATCTTAAACGTTTCTATTTATTTCAGAAATAACAACAATGTTTCAACGTTTTGATGGATATATAATGGTTGGAACTCTAAGTCTTACGCACTGTAAACTGTTGTGGTTAGCACGCACGCACGCACGCACGCATTCACCATTTCGAACTACATTTTATAGTTAAATATTTGCTTACCCGAAGTAATTATATAGATGTGTTGGCTTGAATCTTAAAATAGAGGCGAATACACAAAATATTGTCTCACCAGAATTTATACACATATATATATATATAAAAATTTTCACCGCGTCTTACTACCCGTTCGGGCTATACGATTATGTACTAATTAGACTAGTGGTTTTAAGGAGTAGGAAGGCTATACATATAGGAAGTACACCCCCATTTGCGTGTAGGAAGAGTGGAAAACCATTTAGAAAAAATCATCTCCAGTACACCCGACCGAGATTCGAGCCTCGATCTACCAATCATCCGTAGCTTAGTCTATTGCGAAAGTAGAGCACTAGACAATGCGGCCACTGAAGGGGGTAGCGAATAATTGTTGAGATGATTTTTTTTAGTACATTTTCATAACTTTTTCAAGTAATTTTATTTTTGATCGAATCGTTTAAAATTTAGAAAGGTCTGATTCAACTGAGGTAAATAATTTTCAGGCTTGTCGTAGCGCTGAAATGCTTCGCAGGCGTTCATTAATTCTAAGTTATTTAATAAGTGGTTTGTTATTTCAAAATATGACCTACGTCTAAACGGAAGATATAAACTAAATGTCTCTAAAGGATTGAAAACCTCGAATTTTATATTTTTAAAAATTCATAAAAAGGTGAAACTATCTCATTTTAAACGACGTTTCACACGAAATGTCACAGTTCTGAATAGATCTGACCTTCTCCAAACAAATAGTCATTTTTTAACAGGATTAGGACATAAAATATCATTATTGAGGGTTATTTCAGGGTATTTAAGGCTTCAGAAATGCCTTTCTCATAAGAAATAGCACCTCGTGAGGATATTTTCCTTAAAGTAGGTGGTGTCCTTAAATCTAGTGTGATAAATATCCCACCCCCTTCCTTTACCACACTCTCTACCCCTAAACATTTAAATGCACCCTAATGATCTTTCACACAAACATAATTACTCACTAAATTAACACCCGCGCCTGTGGTCACTAAGTCTAAACACCAAGCTCATTTAGTATGCTTTGTCGACAACGGGGAGGTTGGGGTTTTATTCATGGCTGAGGGTACTGAGGTTTTTCATATCTCTAAATGGTTTCCAACTATCTCTCCACGAAAATGCAAGTACATTTTATCTCAATGATACCGTATTCCTCCCTATTCGGATGGTTTAAGACTTCACTCTTGCAATAAGTTTGACTACTGGTGACCAGGGAGGTCAGGGTTAGACTCCCGATCAGGTGAACTAAGGGTGGTTTGTTTTCTCTAAATGGTTTTTCACTAACCCTTCATGAAAATGTACAAACATTTCCTCTAAATAATACCTACCTCCCCCTTCCCTCCATATTAATGTAAACATTTGGATTGGCCGGACGGGCAGTGAGACATGTCGGAGGAAAATAAATTAAAGCGCTTTCTAAATGGACGTATCCCGCCCCTGACTTAACCAGAAGGTTACACAAGAATAACAATTCGGAGGGAGGCTGACTATATGCGTATGTGTGTTACGCACACAAACAGCATCTTGCGGAGACGTTGTGTATGGGGACATTTGCGGTGTTGACTTTGGCAGCAGTGCCGGTCGCCATCATTGATCGTTATGATGCGCGCGGAACTAGAGAGAAAAAAGAAAAAGAAAGAAAGAAAGCAATCGATAAATGATGCTGCGGTGGGTCGAGAGAGAGCGCATTTTAAGAGGGCAAGACATGCATGTTGTTTCGTATCTAATTTCTTCCCAGCGGCCATTAAGTCTCTCGGAGGAAATATATTATAGGCCTTTTCATTAGATGAGCTACCCGCGTGTCTTGAAGGTGCTGTCTCTTCACCCGCATCGGTAGTCGTATGGACTAACGCGTCACTCTTGTGGTAGGCTGGATCTCAGATGACGTAAAAATGGGGTTCCGAACCCTGGTTGAGTGTAATGAGGCTGTTTATTTATAAATAATGTTTCCTATTCTACCTCCACAAAATATGGGTAGAACTACATATCCTCCTGCTTTATCCGTTAGTGAAAATTTACAATTTTATATGTGGACTCGCTTTGGTCGTTGGAGGCTCCGCCCCCAAAGCCCCGGTGAGTTTTCTTTCCAAGTGGATGTAAACTAATGTAATTCCAGAGCCGTTTTTTGATAGGTCTTACCGTTTAACCACAAGAGACCTCCAAAGAAATGTCCACACCGATTTTAAAGTTGCTCCGATATTTTGAGTTTTTTTTAAATCGGGGATTAAACATTATTTTTATTACCTTTTTGGAATTTTACCGTCGGTTACAGGCTAGAAGCTATAATTTTGCTAAATTTCAAGTTTCTAGCCCATCTAGAAGTGGGTAAACATTAATGTCAGTGAGTGAGTCAGCCATGTGGCTTTATAGTAGTATAATAGCCCGTACGTATGGTAAGACATGGCTCACAGTATAAGTGTGTATGTGTGTGTGTTTAAAGACACGTGACAAGCTTTCTCAAATAATTATGTCAACAAGATACTGATCTTTTTCTATATCTAATTCTGCTCTTGCGGGGTTGACGCTTTTTATTAAAGGCAAGTAACAGGATATTAACATATTTGTTTCAACCGATATGTTTTACAGCCGGATGTTCTTCCTGACGCTAGCCCCCGACACTTTCCCGGGGGAGCATAGTTAACTCTAAGATCGAACGTGAAAGAGCCTACCAATTTTGCCGGAACTTAACCTTTAGGTACTTTAACCTAACTTCCAGGGATATTTTACATGTAACAACTGACATGGAATCGATGAATTTACTTCCCCTTTGAAGGAAGTTGCGCTATGGATTTTTGAATATATCGGCTCCAGTTGGGTTTGAACCCATGATCATCTGGTTATGAAGCGAGTACTTTACCCTAAGATCATCGATTTCAACAGATCAGATACTGATCAATATAAAAAAAAATTATCCAAATAAACAATATAGTTCAAACCGTTTAGCTAGTATGTTTCTCAGTTTTTTATGAATTAAACTTTTAGAATATTTGTTTCTTTATCCATTACAAACAAATACTTACTCATGCTAAATTGTAAATATTTTACTCCATATTATTCCGTTATTTTTACTTTCTCTCGATCATTCTGAAAGAAACGTATTGTGATAGTAAAAATAATCGAATTCGACATTTTGATAAATGTCGACGTTTCATAACCTCCTGAAACCTAAAAGAGTAGTTTTTGCGATGAAAATTTTCGTCTATCTTTGTGTCTGTATCTTGGCCTAAAGATGAAACCATTCTACTAATTGGGCTAAAACTTGATATCTAGGGTGTTCATAAGGCTCCCCCGAGGTTTTTTTTTGGAATTAGGTATCCAACCCTAAGATTAAGTGCAGTTTAAAGGATAACATCGATTTTCTCAAAATATGCTCTAACAATGTTGATTAAACTTTGTATATAGACATCGTCTAACATTAAAAATAAAATGGAAACTCTCATTTTCCCATGAAAATAGCTTTAATGGTAGGTATTTTACATAAGTAGAAATTTCCAATTTTGATAATATCTCCACAACTATTTATAACTTATCAATGTAATGTTGTGCTAGAATTATTAAAAATAAAAAAAATACCATTTTTCTTATAAAAGCAATAGATTCCAAGCTATAAGTAAATATATTGGTTTTTTATGCAGCTCTTTAAAATCAGACGTATATTGTTATGATTTATGATAGACAGAGATGTTCTTATGCTCTCAATGTTTCTATAAATGTATATTATTTAATTTATTTAGTTTAACGTTTTAAACCATCTTGGTCGTATGACATGGGCATCACGCCTTGCGGAATTTGATCAAAACTTTCCTCTCTAATTTAACAAAAGTTTGTGTTAAAAAATGTCACTTGTTCATGACACACGTTTAAGAATTGTTGAGGCTACTACGCGTAAAAAATAAATAGAAAACAAACGTAGTTACTGAAGCAATATTTTATTTATTTTGTTCATGCAAAAAGTGATTTGTTAGGAAAACTGCAAGAAACACGTTCTTTTCTATTCCGTCTTAAGTATAGTTTGATTTTCTTACTAATGGACTTTTGAAGCACCTTTTATAAAATACAAATATAGTTTTTATTTGGTTGACGCTTATAACATTTGAGTATATTCTTAGTCTTATTTTATAGTTAATAATGATATCTATCAAATTTAACAGCTGCATATCACAAGACTGTAAAAATAGAACACAACTCTTCAAATATCCCAGAGAAATCTTTCGAGTATATAATAAATGCTATCCAAACCCTTATTTTGATAAGAAGAGCACTTTTATACACCAACATTGATTGAAATTAACTAAAATTTGACATTCTATAAATATATCTTATATGAGTTATTAATTAAAACACGCCAATCTAAAACGTAATCATAAGCTTCCAATAATATTCTTTATGCATTACTACGTAGTTCATCTTTACATCATTAATTAAAATAATCTAAGAATGTAAACACTATTGTACTATTTTTATTTGCACTATTGTGGCAAACAAAAGTTTCAAGCTTTCAAATAATAGTCTTCCTATATAATATCAGATTGTAGTGTGTCAGAGCTCTCATTATAAGCGACAAACTGTGCCAAGTTCGTCTAGGACAAATACTCACCTAGGAATGTCTTGTCCTAGCGCCCAAGGTTTCAGGCCAGAAGCGTTCAAAGTCTTGACTGACATCTTTTTGGTTGGAAAGGGGGGGAGGGAGCGTATCATTCTCAAACATTTAGATACACATTCATTCATATTCGCAACTGGAGGAAGTTGGTCAAAGTTGAACAGTTGTCTAATGACAAGCATCATTGTACGGTGATTGATTACACTAGTCTAGGGAATCTTTGGTTCGATTCCTGGTGACGCTGGCAAAAATACAGAACAATTTTAATAGGAAGGGACTTTTATGAAATAAAAACAATTTTTTTACGGTCAATATTTATAACATTATAGTTTATTGTTACTATATATCAAAAGTGATGGAAGCATATCGTATGTCTTGAAGTCTAAATACAGGAAATTAGATTTAGCAACTTTTATAGCTGTCAGATAAAGCTCTTCCTTTGAAAACTGGACTGTAATTTGGGTGGGGATATTACACCCCTACAATGCGGCATAGTTTACAAATTGACGCATATTTTCAGGGAGGAGTAAGGGAGAGGATGGGAAGTAAATGTGCTCATATAGAAGAACCCCCTAAACAATAACGATAGAAGCCAGTGTTTCTTACGATGATAGTAACACTACGAGTGTTGG
>CABFOV010000159.1:253139-271766 GCA_902141375.1 Timema poppense | reverse complement strand
CCCTCCCACTAGCCAATTAAGGGCCCATTGTTCTCGTTAATTACCTCTTTGTTTGGGCCAGAAACTGCATATCCTTACTACTTGCCAGGTCTCCACCGTGGTTCGGATTCCACGCTAAACTGTAGGTCCTTCATTTCCTCTCACAATCACCCTAATATTACACATTAGCGTAAGTGCGTATAACCCGAACGGGTAGTAAGACGTGGTGCTAATAATAATAGCATACAGAATAAATTTGTATTACTATCGTGTACACCCCATATTACTACATGTTTGAACTGTTCTTTTTTATTTTTTAATATGAATATATAAGGTATCATAGAGTATATGTAGAGTACGTTCATTTTAGTGAAGAGAGAGAATAAAAGAAACATTTAGCAAAATATTCCCCTCATTAACTCGTACTTATATTCGAACCTAAACCACTCTGTCAAAGGAATTAAATAGTATACGTAAACCTGAACATGTAGTAAGATGCAGTAGTAATTTTTTTAACGCGATGCCTTAGAGCTAAGTGGTCCAATGTTTTCTATGCCAAGGGCCAAATTTGGTTATTTGTTTCTACCGTGGGCTGAAGATATATTTAGTTATCTCATCAACTTAAAATATGTCTACAATAACAGTTAATAAAAAGATATTTTCCATGTTTGTATATAATATGTTAGGGATGTGCGAAGGCCACTTTTTAAATGCGAAGCTAAGTCGAAGCAGAGCTTGAAACTGGCGAAGAAAAGTCGGAGTAGAAGGCCTATCTATATTAATAATTAATGCACACAGGCTTATTGATAATCTTAGTAAATTATCAATAAAGTTTTAATATTTACTTACACCGTTAAGTTGATAAAATTATTTTGCAAATTTTACATATGCATGTCTTTTTATCTGCATTTCTATGATAATGATTATAAATTAAATTCTGTTTTCGTTTCCCATTTGCATTATCAGCCATTATGAATAATAAAGAAAACGCGAAGAAGCTATGAAATCTTTTGTGACAAAATGCACTTGTAAATTTATCAAAGATAATTCCAAAGAGATATAATACTAAGGTCTAAACATAAGACGTGAGCTGGGATGATAGCACAACTAAAGCGATTTCTCTACCTCATACCAGTAATCTTGGTGTTATTTCTTTAAATGTATTTTTATTTTCCACAAAATTTTGTTGGCGATAGTGAATATAATATATAACATTTACTTACCCGCTTTTGATCAATGCTTAAGTTATGGTAGTTTAATTACTAGTCGGTATTACATTTTGTTTAGTAATGGTTTTAAAATGATCAAATATTGAAACATGTAATATTTATTAAGTTAAAATTAAATCATTTGATAATTTATTGAAGTTTTTTTTTAATCCATCCTTCAATATTTTTCGAATATGCAAAGGTTATTGTATATATCGAAGTCGATGCTAAAGGAGATTTGACCTTCGACTCCGACTTCGTCTTTTCGAAGCTTCGCAACAGCATTATAAATTGAATTATTGGTTGATAGAAGATTTTAAACTTTAGTGCCAAAAATGGGTTAATTAATCTCTCTAAAATGAAATGCACGGATGCACACTTTCAAAAAACAACTTATCCTTATAAATATATATTTTTATATTTTTTTGTTAGTAAAAATAAATGCTTAGTAATCACCTGTTTTGGTTTCGTGACATTAGGAGCCCACAAATATTAGAATTACCGCATTTATTGACTAACGTAGAATACATGCAGATATTTTATAAGGCTTTTTCAAAGGCTACGATACTATATATAGCCTGTATTTCATGTATCAGCGTTATTTAAAGTTGTTTACGATATTATATTTAAAAATTATTTACTTAATAGTTCCTATAGTATATTTTTTTAAACAATTATTATTGACAATAGAGATATACGAAACAATTAATGTTTAACAACCTTCTTGTGAATTTACACCATTTATTATTTGTTTTATATTGATATTGTTTAATATATTACTTATTTTTAATAATGTTTGTATTTTAATGGAAATGAGAAATAAATTATAAAATTATATCTTCGTTTTATTTATTTTTATTCCCTTCTCCTTATTAGATAGCCTAAATATAAATAAAATATAATTTTATCTTATTTTATGTTTTAAATATATTGAATTACTCTTGTTATTATTAAATTTATTTTTTAAATTGCTTATTTTACTGTTTTAAATAAACTTTTGTTTCTTTTCTTTGTGCATATTTTGAAATATATTTAAAGAGTAATTGTTTTATACCGACAACTTATATATTAAAAAAGTATTGAAGATTATCTTCAATAATTCTCACTGTTTAAATATTCGGTTTTAATAAATTGGTGATGTTTTAAGGCTTTAATAATAAAACTTAAATAAACAAAGCCGAATATACAACTATTCATAGAGCTATGTATATTTAAATCTCAATTAAATTATTTTGAAATAAAATATTTGCATTTGCGTTAAAAGTTTGTTTTTTTTGCAAATTAAAAAATAGTTAGATTTTTAAACTAACAAATGCCCAAATATATCGGTAGATTGACTTAAAATTCAAGCACAGTGGACCTTAAGAGAAGATCTAATAAACCATAATGCTATAAACAAGATTACTCTTTAACCAGAAATATATAATCTAAGTTTTATGACGTCTTTATTTGACAAGAGTGAAATTGGAATTAGTGAAGTAGTTTTTAATTTTAAAATGACTGATTTTAAATATTGTAGGTTTAAAAAAATGTTCTCGCTAGTCTTAATAATCTTCTACCTACAAATTATAATATAGTAAACCGCACCACCATGTAACGCTTGGTTTAACTGTATTACAGTACATAACTAGGCACGGTGAAACTTTCAATAGTCAAATGAAGATTAGGTTCACCATTGGGTTTTAATTGTTTAAAAATTAAAAAAGCGTTTTTTCTTTGTTGTTTCTCTAGGTCTGTGTAATATGACGATACAGGAAACTATTTAAGATTCCAGTTTTTGGAAGTTCGTGGTAAGGGGTGAGATGAGGAAGTGGGTGGAAATGTCCATCATTTTCTTTGCTAAGTTTAGCAATATCGTAAACACATGTTGAAATGTTTGCATACTATTCTTAAATGAACACATCCATGTCATATTTCTCGTGAATACAAATGCCGCAATACCAGAATACGCAGACTACCATTTATGTAATTTTGTAAATACATACAATCTGCAATAAACTTGAAAATTTTAAACAATCTTACATCAGCAAAAAGTAAATAACTAAACGAGTTCAAATATTTACCAATGTCATCAATAAACACATTAAAAAGAAGAGGACCTAAATTAGAACCCTGTGCTATGCTACAGGGGGCTAAGAAAGTATTTGAGGTGTGTGAATCAATTTTAATAGTAAATGATATTTCATGCAAATAACTGCTGAAACAATTTACATAAGAGTGAGAGAGTCCAAAATTATCAAGATTAGAGAGAATAATACTATGCTGACATAAGTCAAATGCTTTACTTTGGTCAAAATAAATAGTATCAGCTTGATCTTGGGCAGAGACTTGAGGGGCAACATGTCCAAGAAATTCTACTAAATTAGTGACAGTAGATTTATTTTTTATAAAGCCGTGTTGATTATCTGAAAGTTTATTTTTAAGGTGGGAAAAGTATGCTGTTGTATGATTTTATCAAATACTTTAAATAAAGTGTTTAAGAGATAAATTGGTTTATAGTGATAAACTTTTGTTTTACCCCTTTTTTATAAACAGGTATGACAAAAGATTGTTTTCATATGAGAGGAAAAGTTTCATTTGGCAAGCTAATCTTAAAGATATAGGCTAACAAAGGACAGAAAATGCTGGCACGGCATTTAACAATAAACTTGGAATTCCATCTGTACCAGCACATCTAGAAGAGCTCAATTTGTTTATAGCATTAGCAACATCCAAGGCTGTAATGTTGCATAGACACAAGGGCGTACTAGTTTCAATAACGGCAAGATAAGAAAGGTTGAATTATAAACGGAATGAAAGTAGGTCCCAAATTCATCAACGATTAATAAAGGATCCGCTATTATTCTGCCATTAATTTCCAGGCTATACTGGGAAACTTTATTATTATTATTATTATTATTATTATTATGTAAAATGTTCAAAGAAAATTGGTCGCCGCGTGCTTTGATAAATACTTTGCTAACAAATTGTATTATGATTATGATAAAATTCGAAACCCTTTAGGGCTCCAAACACTCTACTCACATATACTTTATTGTGATGCCTCTTTTGTTTCTAATATTTTAAATAGACACATTTCTGGTAAATTTGTTCTTGATCATGTAGGTATGCATTTTCCTTCTCGGGCCTCTCGTTATCCAAAATTATTTTCTCTCAACAACTCCTATAAAATGAGCAAAATAGGTCATGGTATCACAGCGCTAATTCCAAATTTATCGAATTCAACTTTTATCATAAAAGAAAAGCCAAACTCAAAAGAGTTATTTAAGGAAATCCTTTATAACTAATTTACCCCCTGAGGCTCTGCCTTGAATATTTTTATTTACTTTATTCTGATTTATGTTTTGCTTACTCTTATGTTTTGTAAATACTTACACATTTACTACTCTTAATTTATTTATTTATTATTTCTATCATTAATAATTATGTTGTTTTTTTGTAAATATTCATCAGCATGTATAATTATTTAGCTAGTATTTCATTTTTATTATTTTATTATATGTGCTTGTATGGTACTTGTGTACTGGCCTATCATAGGTCTAACGACTGTAGGCCAGCACTATAAAAAATTTAATTGAAATTGAATTGAATTTATGATATGCTACTTAATAATATGATATACATATTTTTCATAATTTTTTTTGGAAAGAGGCATTTTAATCAAATGTAGTTGGTTTTTAAATGCCATTTATCAACACGCGTCAGTGTCATCCACATTTTAGTGCATTGATGAGTTAGGGATCATAAATCTAAAACTAGAGAGAATATAGCCGCATTAATTTGTAAGAAAAATGATAATATAATGAGATAAAAACCAAAGACCTCTTAGTTCATGTGGCCAGGCTTATAACGCCAAGATTATACTAGAATACACTTAGTCCACTGATGTATTCAACACGTGAGTGTGACTCGGAGTATGAGTATGGTACACTATAATAGCTGTCATTATTTTATTGTAATTGGTTTTATAATACGCCTGGTTTTTGTGTATTTATTTTGAGTGAAACTCAGTTTTAAGGACGTTAATATCATAACCTTTTTTATCAACTGAGTCAAAACTTAATGATTACAAAAAAAATTCAGTTCTTTTCTCACATTCACGTAACGATTTCAGCGATTGGGTTTGATAACAAAATCGCCTTTAAAGTGATTGTTCCCTAGTCTACTGTAAACTACATGAAAAATTAATATTCTAATATTACAAAAAATACTTCATTAATACAACCTATTATCCTGTTACTCAATGATATAAAAATACTACTGGAAAGTATTTAAAAAAAAAAATTGTTAAGATACACTATAAACAATTGTTCTTTTAAAGGATGTATAAAAGGGGCTTACATGATAATAACTCAATTGTTAAAAAAATATACAATTTAATAAGAACTAATTTTTTATTTTATTTTGTTAGAAAAGGGTTCACTGAAATAATATTTAGAGCCATTGTTAATATTTCTGCTTTTTAATATAACCACTAAACAGTATGGTTAGGAACAAGTTATTTTAAAATGGAAAAATTGAGTAAATATTTTCACACAACAATTTGAAAAGTTTTATTTATATTTAAAAAATACTACCTGAATATGTTTATATTTAAAATATACCATAATAAGTTAACATTTACCTGTGGGCTATGGAGCTTGATCAAATTTATGGCTGCAGGGCTGACAGTGCAATAGGTTTTGGTCAGAGCTTCACCACGAAGAAGTCTCCTTCAGAATCTGTCTGCCGTGTTGTACTATGCATTTCAAATTTCACCCCATCAGCCCCCTCTTCCTTATTCCTTAACGAGAAGAGAGGAATATGTCGGTATTCCAGATATGTGGCTTCGTTAGCCCCCTCATTATCACCTCTCTCTTCCCTCCCGGTGGATGAAATGATCGTGACGTTGAAATAAATCCCCACCCCCCACCTATTCTTGTAAATAATAAACAGCATGGACTTTGATGGATAGACAGGATTATGCCGAAGAGGGTAAACTTCCCGTCAGCTACTTTCTTTCCTTGCTATCATTATGTTTACATGCTATGGCTTTTGTTTTGTTTCCGGTAAGATGAAAGAGGTATGAACCTTTTTTTTTTCTCTTGGGCAGTATTAATATTTATCATTCTTAGAAATACATTAATAAAGTTAAAGATATGATTCTAAAGGGGTACATTAATAAAGGTCAAGATATGCTGGGAAGTTAAAATACATGAAAATATATCAAGATATGTTAGGGAAGGAAGACTTTAATAAGGGTCATGATATTGTTCCAAGGGATACCTTAATAGAGGTAAGATTTAATTGGAAAGAAAGACATTTAGAAAGTTTAGGATAAGATTTGAATCTGTCTGATTAATGTATTTTCAAGTGAAAAGTTATTAATAGTACTTTTATCATAAAGAGTTATATAAAAGTGTTGATTAATCGCTACCAAGTAAGGATGCCACATTTTCCAAATTAAAATATATTTTTTTTAGTGGTAGTAGGAAATTACTTATGTATAAGAAATTCAAACATTGGAATTCTTTTGAGCTTAGAAGATATTTGGATGTTGATTTTTACGATCATTGGATGGAATGGGAAGAAGGGAGTAAATAATCTTGGTAACATAAATATGGGCAGGAACAATTGATATACTTTTTTTAAATATTATGAAAAGTTAATATTTATCTGTTATACATTTTAAAGTCTCTTAACCTCTACATGTTCATCCCTTAAACAGTGTCGCCAAAACCTACTTTATGAACAAAACAATGGAACTTGATGTCCTAAACCTATTTTTATCTGTACGAGTGACGGCCACATTCGATATAGTACCCCCCACCCCCCTAAAATATTAAAGAAAGTTTGGCAGCTCTATTAACAAAAAGGTCATATAAAAGAATGGCGTGACCTGAAATTTATTAAAGATCAATCAAACCAAATTCATTGATCGATTGATCTAACTCTAAGGCATCATTCGCGCAGTCGACTGTACTACCGATACAGGGAGATTGGGGCTTTAATTTCTGCCTGGTAAATTGAGTTTATTTTTTTCTAAATGCTTTTCTACGTTAATGTGGGTCCACTTCCTCTGAATTTAAACTTCCTCATTCCTTACACTTTAAGGTTATTATCGCAAATGAATTAAGCCCGCATCGGTGGTAAGACGTGGCACCAAACAATTAAAATCTCAATTTTAATGAAGTGAATAAAAGTGAATATATTCATCCTGAATTGTAAAGGTGTATTTAATATGCTATTTCATTTGCACAAAACTACATTTTATGCAAATTAAACAGCAAATCTTTTGTAAGTTTCTGAAAATATAATTATTAAAATAAAATATTACTTTAAAATATATTTTTATATTACATATAAAATAGCCCGTTGAAATGATAGAACAACGATAAATGTTTGAAAGTGTATGTACTAAACTATATAAAATGTTTTGATGTTAAAATATACTTATCTCAAAACGTATTTTACGATTCAAAATTATTGGTGCTATACCTCTCTAAAATGTTGTGAAAATAGCTGTAAATAACTTTATTATTGAAATAAAAATTATATATATTTCGCCTTTTACGAATAAGTAAGTCATAGGTGAGCTTTCTCACCAGCAATATCCCCACCCATAATCCACACCCACTTTTTTTATTTATTTAGAAGATGTCATATAAATCGACATATTTTTTTTGCCATCCTCCTCTTATAGAATCTATTTTCACGATCTGGTGACCTTCAGAATCCTGGAGTTTAGTGTTAAATTGCATGTTACGATGTAGCTTTATGACACGTTATGCCATCTCAGTCCACAATCGAAAATTGGCTTCCCAAGCCCTCTGGCCTTTTGAGGTGAGGGGAGAAGTGGGGGGCTGGCGGCACGTTTTCAATAAGTTCCCTCTCGCTTCACGAAAAGGGAAATTGATGTCGGAAATGCTAGTATGAATAGTGTGACGAAAAAATAATAATTTGAATGTATAATATATATATATATNATATATATATATATATAAAATCTTTATTGAAGTGTACTATTTTATTTATGCATTTTCATTCCATTTCTATATACCAATATGTTTACTGACCTCACTTTGATGTCTGCCTTGGTCCAATTCCTTACGGCGTACGTTAAATAAGTGCATTGTACAGTAAAGTAATTGAAAAATCATTATTCGGAGGGACTTCAAGATATTATTTGACCAATAAACTCATAATTTAAATATATATATTGTATTTTGTGATGGTTAAAAATAATTTATTAATATGTATGATCCATAGATAATGTATCTAATTTTCCAGAACTCATTTAGTAATAGTTTCAAATCCAGTTATATATTTTGTAATAACAAATTTAAATTACATTTGGCTATTTACATAAAATACAAATACATATGAGTTAATATTTATCTATTTTCTGAAAAATATTATAGAGCTCTATAATGAGCTATTGAAATGGTTTTGTAAATGTGAGCATGCAAGAAATATTTGAACAAAATATCATTTAAACATATTTCTTATTCAAACAATCAGTATATTTATTAATAAATACAACATAATTAGTGATTAAATGGAATATATGACAAATATATAATTTAATTTATAGTCAAACGTTTATATATACTAATATAATATTATTAAAAGCAAGGATTAAACTATAGATTCTATTGTTTTTTTAATATTTTAAATAATTACTCATCAAGTGTATTTACATGATGTAAGTGCACCATATAAAGTAAAAATATATATATTTTAAATCTTTTACTAAAGACCAGATACTGTGGAACATTCCAAGAATCAAATAAAAGAACCCACTTGAAAGAATATTTGATTTACATTATGATTTCCTTAATGTAAAATTATTTGTATCTGGTCTCTTGTAAAAGTAACTAAAATATGAGAGCAACTGGAAAAGTGAATTTATCTAGCTTACTATCCCATATTGGGATTTTTTTTACATCCCTTTTGTTACTGTTCTAAAGCTTTCTTGGTTTGTTATGTTGCCATACATGTATTATTTATTTCCTTTTGAATAATTCATTGCATTCTCGGCTCATAGTAAGGGAAACAATCACATTGTTTGACTAAGTGAAGATATCTTAGAGTTTGTTGGCTCAGGCAGATATTATGTATTAATACAGAAATGTGTACAAAGAAAGGAATATTGGTTGCAGTATATAACTCTTCAACATATATGTGTGTAAGGAAATGCTGTAACTTATAAGCAGTATTACAATCATCCATACGTCTGCACAATCATTTATACATAAGTTATATATATTGACTGTACTTTTATTTAAACCTTTATTTTGTACCAATGTGTACTACTCATCCAGGATATTCACATATTTACACTGAGGGGTTATAGGCTTATGTAACAATTACACCAGGAGTTTTAAGGATAAAGTAGGTTATATTTATGAGAAGTTTACCCCCATTGGCGTGTAGTGATTGTGGAAAAACCGTTTGGAAAACCACCTTTAGTACACCCAACCATGGTTTGAACCTCGACCTATCCTTCATCGTCAATCTTGTGGGGAAGCGTTTAGTGTAATAAATTATTTCTCACACTCTCTCCACGCAAATTCCAACCCTATTATTGTAAATATTAGTTTTTCTCCGGATTTGTAACATGCGTAACACTTATATCAAAAAGAAAAACTTGACTATACAAATGATCCCGGGTCTCTCGGGTAAAATACACTGCACCTCATCTAACATTTCTGTATGATGCTTGAATCAATTTGTTATTTAATTTAAAAAAAGGGGGATTTACTTTTCAACTGTTATAGCTAGGGAATCCTAACTGATATAATACAATTTCCTTTAATTTTATCTGCAACTGGGGATATATTTCATTCCAATACTAATCTTGGTGGAATGAATCCGATTTTAGTGAACAGTCAAACGGTGAAGTAAGGGGAAAGGTCTGGCTATACTGGATATATTATGTAATATAATGTAACTTTATTACTTTTAATAATAACTACTTAAAGAAATAATTTTCCATGTACATTTTATAGAAATAATGATAACACAACCTATCTAGTGCAGCACGCAGTAATTAAATCAAATTATAATATATTGTTTGGTTTATTTGAATAAAACCTTCAGGTTGAATGACAGGATGACATGATGGTAGACTAGTGTTAGCTATTTTTCCTTTCTCATATAATGAAAGTAATGTAGTCATGAACATTTTTGGCTTCAAGATTATAATGGATTATTGAAGTTGAGTGGGTCAAGGAATTCCAAATAAATAAGTTTTTATTATTATTATTATTATTATTTCAGTACTTATAAATGTATGTTCAATACACTTTATTTTAGTCTAAATGGTTTAATTTATCTCAATAAGATATATATTGATAAATCTTAATATAAATTATATCTCTTTACAACAAGAGTAGCTTACTGATACAAGGGGGAACTGGTGGTCTAGGGGTAAGGTGTCAAACTTCTTTGCCGGGGTCTGGGGTTTAATCCTTGGTCCCGGCACAGATTTATCTGAAACAGTTTGTTCAAAATAGAACTATGCTGGTTAAGCTATACTTTTTATTAGATGTGTACTGATTCAGTAAAATCTATTACCGATTGTTTAAAATAATTGTTCATGTTATGATTATTTACACCAATTAATCTCGATTATGGATTATTTATTTATAACTATTGGGAAATAAGCTTTAGAGAATGATAATAATTAATGTAATTAATACAAAAAGATTGTATGCATACAAAAATATATTTTACCCATAACCGGTGAAAGTTGGAACTATATTGTTAGTTTTGTCAACGGTATGAACTTATATTTCTTTGTCTGGTTATGTAATATTTGCATAGCCCGCAACCCAGATGCAGTGTGCATAAGTTTTTTATTTAAATTTAAAAAAATAAATATTAGTTGACATAATAATTGCCGATGCACTAATTATCACCTGTTAACGATTCGTCTGTATCCGCATCAGTACACCCCTACTTTTTATACTCACAACTGTTCTATGATTTTAAGAGTGATCAAATATCGGTAAAATTGACATTTTTTAAATATAAAACTCCCAACTTCATAATAAATAATAAAAAATATAACAATTAATAAGCATCGATACATTATCTTAGAAGGAGTGTTGAAAATATTAACATAAACATTTCACTCGTGCTCAAGAAAACTGATATTTCCAAACGTATGATTTTTCAGCAAGACCTGTCCGGTAGCTAGCGCCACCTGCGGTTTCCGTGATCCATCTGTTCTTGTTGGTGCGGAAGGATACTTTGGTCGGTTGTGAAGCCACACCATGCCTTTCACCCTCCGAACAATCATCCCACAAAATTGGTTTTAGACTTGCACTCGACAGGGTCAAGGGACTTAAGGCAGAGTATATGATGGACGTGAGAAAAATCTTCAGCTATATTTGAGTGATCTATTAAGATCACGAGCTAACACAGCCACCTTCTACACGGGAGGGGCTTATTTTGCCGAATATACGATTCTAATTGTATAAATTATGTATGTTATACTACATATTGGCTTTTTGGAAGAACTATTTAAACCAAACTTAATTTACTGAGGAGTGATTTTTGGAAAATTTAAATTGATTAGAAAGTATCCCTGAAATAAAATTTTGAGTTTATCCAATATAAGTATTTATAATCTTAATATACCTATGTCTTTAAAATTGTAAAGTTTAATTTTATTTGATATGAAATATTTAAAAATATTTGTTTTATATTTGAACTAAGGTTGAATGGAAGGATTCATGAGAAAAGGTCAAAGTTTTTGCAGGATTTTTTTTATGGCAAAACATATTTTGGATACAATACATAAAATATATTTCCAGAACAAATACAGAATTTAATTTTCTTCACATTTTTATTTTAGTAGTTCCTGAATATCTATCATAAGCATAGCGGCTTTAGACGAGAAACTTTTTAAATTAAGAGAAAAAGTTGTCATTAAATTCCAGGATACCCCTCACAAATATTCAATAACTGTTGATGTCACCATGTGAAGAAAATTAATCACTATATTTAAATTGGATAGTTGATTTATTTAATTTTGTCAAAAAAAAATTTGCAATAATAAATGCAAGAACACCAGATTTTTCTCGCATCCCCTTCCATTCCACCTTAAACTAACATATTATATGCTAGCTATGTGCTTGTTTGTGAGTGGAATGCCATAATTTTTTTAAATACAATTTACATCCATATTAATAGTAAACCTTTATTTCTCTGCCCCTTTCCTGCCTTTGTTATATTGAGGTGACACCCACTTATTAAGGGCATCAACCTGACAACTGACACCTTGAAGGTGTAAACGAGGAGATTTTTTTTAGGGGAGGAGAACATTACACATGTAAATTGATTCCTTATTCTCTTGTTGGCTGAGGTAAAGTTTCTTTGTGCATCTAAAAAATAAACCACCCGGTGTGCTTCCCAACAGGGGGTGGAGGGTTAACTTCTCCCTACTTGTAATACCCTACTCATGGCAACAATAACTTAAGGGGTAGTTTTTCTTAGAGTAGGAGTATATAGAGTAGGTCAAATTTCTCAGATTTATTTTTTATAATTAGAGCTAATACAATGGGCATGGCTGTGTGTATAACTAGCGCATATGATGATGATAAGAATGCAAGGAATAGGAATAAATTATTTATTTTATTAATAAAGAAACATTACTCCCCACCCTTCTCCCCCTTGCCCTGACTTCTCCTAATATATCTTTCGAACCTACATCAGTGGGCACGGGTACAAAGGCTTCAATCTAGTCTAGTCTTGTTCACCGGTGATGGGGCATTCCAGGGTTCCAAGTTCATCAAGATGTAATGAAGGTGATTTTTACTCTTTTTTCCATTAAGGACTCTATACACTAAGGCGAACGCGAAATACCCAACACATGGAGGTAGACACAGTGTCACGCACCGGCGAGTGGGCTGTTCGCGAGAGCAAGCTGGCTGCGCGGTCAGATGCGCGGACTAATCGCTCATGTCGGGTTGTCCGCCCGGTCTATCGGCGAGCAGCAGCCTATTTGATGCAGTTTGAGGTCACGTGTAAGGTTTCCGAGCTTTTCTTATTTTTCTTCTATATATTTCTAACCGGTATGGATCCAGAAACCACAGAGAGGCTCATAGAAGCTGTTAAAGAGAATGACATACAGTACAAATTTGGAATTGGATGGCTATATTGACAGTAGATTAACGAACTGGAAGTGGGAATAAATAGACTCTATGTTTGGAATGGGACGTAAGATATGTAACCTTTACTATAATTCAATATATAAGAAATTAGGTGATGCTTCCACAACGTAGACTACACTCACACACACATCCATTACCGTGAAGATCTTGACCAGAACCACGCAACTCATTAGATCGCCCTTTGATCGAGAGAGCAATTCACGCTAGTGTGTGCTTATAAGTTCGCCAACGGATCTCATTCACCCTCGCGGTCGCCTCTGTCTGTGGAATCCTTAATGTTTTTTTAATTAATTTATTTTAATAAATTTAATTATTTAACACCACGTCTTACTAACAGTTTGGGTTGTACGCCTATGTACTAATTACACTAATGGGTTAAGGATTATTAAGGCTTAATTTAGATGAAATGCACCCACATTTGCGTAGAGGGAATGTGAACTTTTTTTTTAGGGAGAGCCACCCTGAGGGCACCCGACTGAGATTGAAACCCGAACTCCCCGTCTTCGAAAGGCTAGGCCGACACGAGGGTTTCTTAGTCTCTCTACAAGTAAATGTGAGTATATTTCTAATAAAATCAAGCTTATTCAGTCCTACTCACATTTATATAATATATATAGACTGGGAAAATAACCAGGATACTCTTCGAGAGTCCGATGGCCTAAGGCGTCATGAAATGACGATGGTATATTCAATTTCCCTTGATGCTCAGGTGTACTGATTTATTTTTCCTAAATAATTTTTTCCACTCTCACTTCACGCAAATAGTAATGAACTTAATCTAAATAAAGCCCTCCTGTGACTCTATGTATACAACCTGAACGATTAGTAAGATGCAGTGATAAAAATATGATGGCGGAACATTATGAAATATTCCTGGTGAGCCCTTCTACAAAATTTGGGTGTATAAATATAAAGATTCTTCTAGGAAGAACCATAACTGACACAAGAAATACTATATTATTTCATAAATTAATACGCTAAGAAATGACGTCTGCATCGGTCACTTTTGATATACATTTTAACTACCTATAAAATAATAATATTAATATAATAAAATGCTATAAATATTGATAGTAACATTTTATTATTTTATATTTTCTAAGTATTAGCTTTCATATGTGTACTATATATAGGTGTACTACCTAAATTAGTATACCTTTAAGGACATTTTGATATACCTTAAGAAAAACCATTTTCAGAAACAACTTTTATAAAACCCAAAGCTGAAAGCAGAAACGACGCAATCAATATTATAATCTCTTATTTTGGCTTTTATTGAAAATTGTACAGCGTGAATAGTTATGGGAAATATTTCCCTCTAAATATGACCAAGATTTAATATTAAAATATATTTATTAAGTTGGATTCAAGCAATATTTACAATATGAATAAATTGTTATTTATCTTTATTAAATTTAATTTAATCACTGATTATACACCTATTAGTTCTTTGTCTTATTGGTTTATACATTTTCCAGATTGATTTAACTCCTAAAACGTTACTGTCTGTACATCTCGTAGCAATATTATTATGCACTTTAAACCTATTTTGTATTAAGGTAATTTTAGCCTCATAAAAATAATATAAATTACATTTAATAGAAAAATATGTTCAAATGAATAAATGCTTACCCTATTATCCCTCTTTACAAAACACCGATAACCCCCTTTCAAAATTTCAAGAGATACATAAGCCACGCCCTATCTTATGTTAAATCGGTTTGTAAGTCGTATTCTGATATTATTTATTCGTTTAGGAAGTGAACGTTAAATACTCCACCCCAAAAAAGACTTGAATAATAATTCAGACGTCAATATAATAATTGAGACCATTCAAATCCAAACAATTTGCAAATAAAGGTTGATTCTATATTTAAAAAAATATGTTATACATTAATATCATCCATATTATATTTGTTTTCAAATATCAAAACCAGACATAACATTCACCGTTCCCCCCGCCCCCTTTACTTGAGCGTCCATTACAAACAATTAAACCTTCCAGTAAATCATCTCATTTACAGGGGTACGAAACGCCCCCACGCGACATAAACACAAAAGAAGGGGCACATAGGGTAGTGAAACAGTGAGGGGAGGTTCTAGGGGAACAGGGGGTACGGTAGGACAAAACAGATAATGAACGAAAGTGACGACGTCATCCATACATCACAACTGCGTCCTCATCTGCGCTATGCACCCTCGACATGTGTGCCATGTGTGTGTGTGTATATATATATAGCCGGAATGGCATTGGAGCCAACATTTAATTTCTAGTTACTAGATATCCTCTCGTGTATCCATAAAACCAATTATTGTGTCCTTTTAATATATTGTCGATTTGGGAAGATGTGAAATAAATGTGGAGGACTTTTTTTTTTAATGTATACCAATATTAATTTATTTTCGATATGCTCTAAAATTCTATTCTCATGACGATCCTACTATACTTAACTGTTTCTCTCTCACTTTGTCGCATTTGTCAAATTATACCAGCTGGCCTCTGCGTTTGGACATGACCATAGCCTGAATACGAACCCTAGCCAGACCGGTCTGATAAGTTGTTGATGGATGAGTGACAGACATTCTCCGTCTGTTTCTATATGACCTTTGAGAGAGAGCAGTCAAGTTTCAGGCACTGACTTAGCGGTTATGAATAATGAAGTCTCGTGGATTATTGCCAGGTGATGCAATTATCGACGTGACTATACAAGTACGCTGTTAAATCACATCTTATTCCAAACTTTGTCCTTTTATATACCAATGCACGCATATTTATTCCGTACATTATTGTGTGTGTGTTTGGTGAAATGATAAAACACGGTCTCACCTGGAACATATTCCAGAAGTCCAAAACCCCTCTGGAGCAAATGGACTGGCGGCCTCCGGGGTAAGCAAAAATACATAAGGCTTTAAAACTAGAACTTAAGTTTAGAGATTTGAAATATTTTGTGACTACATAATCACATCTTATCAATTTTGACCAGTTTTAACTGCCCTATTCCCTCGGTTGGAGTAGCCATTAACCAATATAATATACCCTCTTTCAATTCCCGGTGGTACATTTATTTGTATACAAGGTTGTCCTACTAATCAATAAATATCCAGGCACTCGTTATTAGGAGTACGTATTTATGTAGGTTAACTTATGTTGTAAGTCATATAACGATATAATTAGTGTTTATAAACTGCACTAATATAACTCGTTTACCTCTGTTAGTTTTCAAAACGCTATGCACGTTTTGTATATTTTGATTTCATTTATTATTTAGAGTAAGTGTGCTCGCATTAGCGTGGTATAGAAATAGGAAAAACATTAATCTCAATAAATCCGTTTGTTATTCGAACTCAAACCACTTCATGGCCGTCATAACCAGACAAGAATAAATTGATTTTTTTGTCAGCGTACTCAACGGTATGATATTCCACGCAATTTATATTTATTATTGTTTTTATTTGCTACATTGAGAGCCTATAAGCATATGATCTCTTATTCATTTTATAATTCTCTTTAATTAGATCTCACCTTGTGATAGCGCCAAGATTTTTTTTTTACAGTACCAAAAATGCTTTCAATCATTAAGGCTAACAATTCAAATATTTATGTGATTAATTATTATTTTTGTTTTACCAGAAATGGTTCGTGGTTAACTCCCCCAACAGGGTTTAAAAAGATTTTCGTAATATTTACTCTCTCTCTCTGATATTGATTAAATGTTTTTAAAATCGAATTAAATCTGGTTGTAGATGTTATTAAATGTATAGCACATGAATTAGCTTTTAGCCTAGGCATCGAATAATTTATGAATGGTACGCAGCTAAAATTTAATCAAATAATTTTTGCAAGGAAAACTCTTTTTGATTTTCACGTCGACTCATATAAAGCCTCTCTTTATAATCTAGTACTAGTAAAGGCCTGAATATATATTTGAAATCAAGACAGTTAACGGTCTATTAACAATTTACATCCCAGTGTCAAAGTTTCTCAATGAAAAATAGCCATTTGTTTATAATTTATATTTTTAAATAGGTTCCTATTTGTATGTCCACGTGCAAAAATCGTGGCTGGCTATGCCTCCTAAGCCTGTGAGTTTAACGGTTTTTACAATTGAGACGACTGGAACGGAAAAGCCTTGAGGGGGGTCAATGCCAAGTCCTCGTTTCCAAGATTCATATAAAATGAATGTGTGTCCTCTCTATGTAATGCGTTTGCTGTAATACGATTAGTGATCCATACTAACTCTTATTCGGTGGCTTCGAAAGACGTGTTTGTAAAAAGGGGGAAAGGTTTTGGGGGATGAAGAGTGTAGGGACGATTTGAGGGTTGGAACAGAGGCGTTGCCACCAAAACCGCAGCGCCGGGTAGACACCAACTGGAGGCGGTGATAAATTCAGGGACAAGCTCGTAAGGAGATGGCCGTGGATGGTGGTCCTTCGCTTGATAAAAATAAAATTTAACCCCCCTCAAATCCCCACCAGCGACTCTTTCAACCCTCTTTGGCCTCTGACTGCTTCTTGGCACGGGTCACCATCCCGTTTACGACAAACCTGGGGAATGTTTTAAATTACGAGTTGTTTTCAAAATCGTTGTCTTTTGATCGGCGAAATAAATATAGCAAAGAAAAACAATAACACTTATTTTGTATATTTTGTTTTTAATATATTATTTTAAATGAATAGTTTTCAGGACTTTAAATCCTCAACGACACTTGTTATTATTGTTTTATCTTGGATTTAGGTCTACTATAGCAGGATTTCCAACTTTTTAAACTATATTTAGAATACTATAGCAATAATATATTGAAAATTGACCTACATTTATAAATAAAAAAATCAGTTCAATTATGTTTATTTGTAAAAATTAATGTTCTAAGCCATAAAAACTTTTTTTTTCAATATATTACTTTCACACACCTAACTAGCCATCCAGGCTTTCCGCATTCGACTACACTATTAACACATTAATAATTAATATTTAATTAAACCTGCTTCGGGGACTGTATGGTCCAAGGCATCTATCTCTTATTAGACTAGACTGTCAATTACAAGGATATTAGGGTTTGAATCCTGGTCGGGTCTATTGAAGATGATATTTCCTCACTTTACACTCTCCCTCAATTCAAATGTGGGAACATTCGACCTTTCTAATTCCCAGTTCATTGGTGTAATTATTACATATTCGTATACACCGAGATAGGTAGTAAAATATTCTGATAAAAAATTGCATGAAAAATATATTATGTACCCTCATTTGATTATAGTGAAAGTAGAAAGCATTTAAT
>CABFOV010000159.1:212362-249474 GCA_902141375.1 Timema poppense | reverse complement strand
AAAAAAAAAAGGCAAAACTCATTTTCTCGTGAAAATGAGTCTATGGGTATTTTAAATTAGCGGAAAATTATAATTTTGATCATATATCTGCAACTATTAGAGATACGAGGTAACTTAACACTGTACCGTTGTAGTACTATTAATAATACCGCGTCTTACTACCCGTTTGTAGAACTAAATAATAGTAAAAATACATCTAAATCAATTTTTCTGCAACCAGTAGTTTCCGGACATCAAGCAAATATAATATATAATTTGATGCAGCTCTTTGAAAATTAGTATTGACTATTATGCTCATTGGTGGACAAATAATATGTTCCTCTTTTCTCAAAGTTCAGTGTATTTCATTTACGCTCTTTGGTAGAGTATTTATACGATGATATACATTATTTGGTTTCACAAAACTTACGAGATTTTAGTAAACGTCTCTATTTTAAGATTAACGAGGGAAAAAAGTGTGTGTGGTACATCATCCTATTTATTTTTCTGTTAAAACTGATGACACTTTACTTTGTTACTAGTATTAATTCGTAGTTATCGATCTTAGCTCTCAAAAGTTACAGTTTCACATTAACATGACTACTTATAAATCTATGTTGTTTTAGTAATTTTTATAATTGTTAAAAAGGTTTTTCCTATATAAATCAGTTTGAAAATACCATTAAAAATTAAGTGATGTTTATAGTTTAAATTTTCATAGGGACAGCCTTTAAAGCTATCATAATTTATCTACTTTCACGTATTTATATGTAAAGTGATGTGATCTGCTAGGTCACTTTTGATGGAACTTATTATTATAGCTACCTATAATAATATTTAGCACCGCGTCTTACTACCCGTTCGGTTTATACGCTTTAAGTACTAATTACGCTAATGGATTAGGAATTGGGAAGGTTGAATTAGAGGAAGTGAACCCGCATTTGCGTGGATGGAGAGTGTAAAACCATTTAGGAAAAAAAACTCAGTTCACCCGACCGAGATTTGAACCTTGATTTCCCCGTCCTCAGCGGTTGAGCTCAACACGACAAGCGTGTTAGCCAACTACGCCACCGAGGCGGGTTAGCTACCTATAAAATAATAATTGTGATAGTTAAAGGTTTTTATTGTTGACCGTAAATATATAGTTGGTATTTTCTAAGACATTTCCTACCAACAAAATCCTACTCTGTACGTACCTTCCTTTTCTTTTTTTTAGCATCACGTCTTACTACCCGTTCGGATTATACGCTTAAGTGCTAATTACGCTAATGGGTCAGGAGTTAGGAATATTGAATTTAGAGGAAGTGGAGGGAGAGTGGAAAATCATTTAGGAAAAAACCACCCCCAGTTCACTCGACCAAGATTCGAACCTCGTTCTCCCCGTCACCGGCAGTCAAGCTCAACATTAAGCTAACGCGTTAGCTAACCACGCCACCGAGGCGGGTCGAACCGTACTTGATTACGAAAAAAAGGAGAATTGTATCCGACCAACATTATCGACTTGGATATATTTTTCCGAACCCCACGTCCTACTAGCCATTTGGAGCGATAAGACCAGTTACATTAACGAAGGTAGAGAAGAGGCAGTTATAAATTAAGAGAAATTGTATCCACATTTACATAAATGCAGATTATTTTCCCACATTTGATGTGTTTTTTTCGATCTTTTGTCTAAGTTAATCCGAGTGTAACCTCAGTTCACCCTAAAAGGTAAGAAAGAAGCTTAATTTGTCGAAGATAGAGCCATATAATTTCATCCAAGATAAGACTTAAACTCACTTCGGTGGCCACGTGGTCTAACGCGCCATTATCGTGGTAAGCTACTCGTATACTAGACTGCTGATGACAGGGAGGCCAAGGTTAGAATCTTGAACGGGTGTACTTAGGGTGGTTTATCTAAAATTGTTTTACACTCTCAATCCTCGCGAATGCAGGTACATTTCATACAAATCTAAGCTTCTGAATCCCTAAAACCAATAGCGTTATTAGTTCATAAAAGAGTATAACCTGAACGCGCAGTAGGACGCGGTTTAAGAAATATATAAGTCTCACCTTTTAAGGTGAATCGAATGTAATATACAGTGCATCTTTAAAAATTATCTTTCTCACCCCTAATCCTTCAATTAAACCGTTAGTTCTTTTTACCACATATCTCACAATCCGTATATTCACACCAATGTGGTAAGGGTGAGTAAAATAAAAATGTACTGACATTCGCATGGATGGAAACTGTTATACCATTAAAGAATAAACACCCTCAGTACATAAGACATGGATTCAAACCACTATCTTGTCATCCAAAGCTATCCAGAAAAGATAATATAAAAATAAATAATAATTCATACATGTCCACCACAATTTAGGGATTCACAACCGTTCACTCTTGTGTAAAAAGGATTATGTGGATGAATCATGTAAAGTACGTATATTTTACGAGTTTCATAAATCTAATATCACATTGATTATTTATCATTTCCCTCAGATTTGGTCAAAATTCGTTGCAATGGCGGCACGTGAATTGATTACCAGGTGAAGCCATGCCTGTCGAGAATGAGCTCGTAAAATTGTCTCTACACATTCATTAACCCATTCCCTTGAATAGGTAGAAATTAGAATAAATGTACTCACATTTTAATGTAGGGTAATTGGGAAACCATTTAGGAGGAAAAAATCAGTACACCATCGGTAGTATTGTTTATTGCGAGGGTGACACCTTAGCTCAAGTGACCACCGATATGGATAAAATCTATTATTTTAATATATAAATGTATTAAAACATGTTTTGTCAGTTCCCCCCCTTCCCCCCTCAGCAATATGTAACCAGTAGCTCTCCGGTGTAACCTTATAGTCTTGATTAAAGAATCGGGTATTTGAGAGGTTTCGTGCCATAGAGCCTTGCGACCCCGTGCGGCCAATCGCTGCCCAGACACGTGTCTAAAAAAGGAAGATTGGAGGTAGGTAGCTACATCCGGCAGAGCTGGGTCACTGGTTTGTGCCGGATGTCAAGTCAGGTGCGCAGGGTAAAGGAAATTCACCCAATACCCCTGATCGTATTTCTTCTGATGGGAGCCCAGATCACTGTGCCTTAGACTGGCACAACCACACCGCTAAGATAAAATGGCCTGAATCTTTGCTATAAGGATTAGAAAGGGGGAGCATTATTAATTAATGTATTAACAATAGTGTGGAGGAAGGGTGATAACTCATTTAGGAAAAAATGATACTTCTTAAGAATTTTATGTGACTTAAATACTGATCTTATTATCATTGGTGAACCAGACAATATGCAGATGACTGCCTTTGTCCATGCTGATAGCTGTGGTTGACATCACTGATCTAATGATATTTGTGCGTAGCATTTTTCTACCCGTTCGGGTTATCCGTTTTTATTACATTAGTGGGGAGGAGACAGTTATTATAATACTCCAACGATATAGTAGCGGGGGCAATATGGGGTTTGGACCCCCCTAGAGGGGCTCAAAATATAAGTATGGTGCGTTTTTAGTGGCCAAAGATATAGTTACCTTTTCTAGTCGACCACTTCCCACCTAGAAAAAGATATCTTTCTACACTTTTGTAAAATGTAAATGAGCATTATTCGCGTTTTTGCTTGAAAGGAGCGTGGGGAAGACATTTAGGGAAAACCAAACTCATTTGAGCTTAGTTGGGATTCAAGTCCAAACTTCTCATGACTCATCAAACTGGATCAACCGGATACTAATGACTTTGGACCACGTTGATCCAAACTGAAATTATGGATGCATTTTTTGTAGGTAAAGTTGTATTTTCCAGTCTCTAAATTATTATTAGCACCGCGTCTTTCTACCCGATCGGGCTATACGCACTTACGCTAATGTGTAATGGTAGGGTGATTGTGAGATGAAATGGAGGACCTGCAGTTTAACGTGGAACCCGAACCACGGTGGAGGCCTGGCATTCCTCACATTCACAAGATTGTCTTGTCAGAGGTGAAGGAAGGGTTTGGTAATCAGATAAATCTATGCCGGGACCGAGGATTGAACCCCGGCCGCCAGAACATAAGTCTGACACCTTACCACTAGACCGCCAGGTCACCTTCCAGGCTCTAAAGATAAGTTTGTAATATCACGTATTATAGGTATATGTGGTCAATGATGTTGAGTTCCAGGGTATACTCGAATATTCTTAATATTCAATAAATATATCGTGTTCATTATTCATAGTTTACTTTAGGAACCATGACATAACTTCTTTACATCTTTGCCTCGTTTAAAAATGAGCTAACAGGAATTGATCGGTGGAATTCACAACTGTATTCTAATGATGGGAACCTAATATAAAAAATGCGATCCAGTTATGCCCATAATCAGATTGATTAAATCAAACATATTAGTAAAAAGATGTTTAAATGTCTTTATTTTGCTATAACCCGCCTCGGTGGCGTAGTTGGCTAATGCGCTAGTTGTGTTGAGCTCGACCATCAAGGACGGGGAGATTGATGTTCGAATCTCGGTCGGGTGAACTGGGGGTGATTTTTCCTAAATGGTTTTTCCACTCTACCTCCACGCAAATGCGGGTTCACTTCCTCTAATTCACCCTTCCCAATTCCTAATCCATTAGCGTAATTAGTACTTAAAGCGTATAGCCCAAACGGGTAGTAAGACGTGGTGCTAAATAATAATAATGTTAATAATAATAATAATAATAAAATTCTATAGGTGGTCAATTCAAACTAGTTAGGACAAATAAGGAGCTATTTGAATAAAATAAATGCCGGTCGCTAGATTTGTATAGCTCAATTTCAGGCTGACACTGTGGAGGTTTTTTTTATAGCTTCTACTTAACATTACATTTCTTAAAACATATATTACATCAGTGCAAGACTTACAGACAAGCTAAGCATGTGTCAGTAAGCCTAATATTATAGAAGTATACCTAGATCCTAGCATCTGTGTATTTACTAACTGTACAAAAGTACAAACTCATATATACAAATAGTGTTTGGAATTTATTTTACTAATACCATCTTTTTTAAATTTAATTTATGTTGTTTGGGTGGCCAAATATATGATAAAGTTTATTTATACGAAGGGCTTAGACCACAGTTCGAAAAATGGATGGTTTGTGAATGGCTATATTCTGCTGCCACCGCGGCTTAAGCCCCTCAATAGTTTTAATCTACGTTCAATGTGGCCTCAATAAACTCAATGTTACTAACGCACTAAAAACCTCTTTATATATTTATTAAATATAATTTATTGTGAAGTGTATAGTAATAAAATTGAAGCGTGTAGGCAATAAAATGACATAAAAACAGTTCCAAAAACATCATACGTATTTCTTTACGTGATTAAATATAATCAAAAATATACTTTAGGTAAAAAGGTGTTTCAGACAAGTCACTGGTTTTTTGGGTAGAATACGATTCTCTAGTAAAAAAAATACACAGCTCTTATTTTTAAAACTATATTTGACTTTGAGATGACCTTGAAAACGTCCACTAAAACCAAAATAGATATAATTTGGTCAGCGTCTCAAAACCAAGCTACTGTGTATGATTTTTTTTTCTTAAATAGATTCTTTTAAGATATTTTATAGTGCCATCTTAAAAAAAGAGCCCTGTATATTAATTACGTTAGTAGCGTAGGAATAAGGACAGTAAAATTTAGGGGAAATGCACCCGCACCTGCGTGTAGGTAACGTGGGACACTATTTAGGGAAATACACCCTCAGGTCACACAGCCAGGATTTCAATCCCAGCCACCAAAAATCCAACAAAAAAGACTAATTAAGCTTGACATTCATACCAAATGGCCAACAACGCGGGTAATAATCTTTGTTACTTGTGAATTTAGTTAGAAATATTGTTTTATTCATATAATAATATCAAACACAACTCAGCAAATCCACTAAGAAATATCAGCACGTGTCAAAAATAGAGAGATCAGAGCTAAAGCTTAAGTGGATAAGTAAAGATATTGAACTAAATAACCACCAGAAAAATACTACCCGCTTTGTGCCAGCAGCGTCACCGATAAATAGAGTAGGGTGAGTTAAGGGGTTTGGTTTTGGAAAGAGGGCTAGAGTTTTGGTAAGGAAAAGGGGGAGTGGGGAGGTTTTACAATGAGTAACAGTGGAAGCAAAGGCTGAAGAGGAATTAACTATTCCGTATCGTCCACTGCAAAGAAGGGGTGTGATAAAGGGGTTTTAGCGGGATCCAGTGAAGTTGGGGCAAGGGGACAGAAAAAAAGCCAGTGTCAACTGCTTAATTGTTCCCCTCGCGGTTTTTTTTTCACGCCAAGAATATATTTAAATCCCTCTTGCCTTTTTTTTTTTTGGAGAAGGGGATGAGGATGTTTGTATTATCATAGATACCATAGTTCTTTTCTCTTCTCTTTCTACACGATTTTTTTTATGTAACCATATAAACGTAATCCTCTCATGGAAAGATCACGTTCCTGTCTTTTCTCTTCTCCACGGGTGTTAAACAAGATAACCGAGGATAATAAAGTCAGTGTGGATCAAGAAGGGTGGTTGGGACAGGGATATAAAGGGGCAAGGGGTACGGACTTCACTTGTTGACCGTTATCGACCATAAGGTCAGCGGACATTTTATTACAGGAGATAACGTAGTAAAGGCTACTAGACAACTCAGTAGATTTGAGAAAAAGAGAATAGCTTACGAATTTAAGTGAGCTAATTCAGTGTTTTATTTTTTTTTCATTAAACTCAGCCGTATATATAATTGCTGTGTTTTAGATCTATAATTAACCTCTTTCCACCCCAGTGGCATAGTTTAGAAGACAATGCTCACTTATAAACTGCCCTCACACCCCCATCACAAACAATAAACTTTCGAGATATATTTCACTCTCCTCTGATATTTTAAACTTTGAAGCTGAAAAATATAATTTAATCAAAATTACTATAAAAAAAATAAGTTGAAAAAAGTTAAGTTAAAACTTATATATATATGAACGGGGATTCAGCTTCGCACAGGATATTGTATTATTATTTACTTTTGGAAGAAAATGAGGAATTTTTGTTTGAATCTTAATAGAATGGTTCTTGGAGGTGACCATGTATATTTTCTCATGGGGATTATTATTTTCGGCAGGCTCCCTTGCCTACTGCCTGGGGTGTTATCAGTTAAGAGTGGCTGGACAGGTCTCCCTTCTCCCACTTCCCCCCCCCCCCCACCCCCCCATCCACCCCGACACACTCCACCCCGGGCTGGGCCCTCTCACTCGCACAGACACTACAAACATCACAAAATTCAGCAAAATATAAACTACAGATTTCTACCGTCTCTTGGAGTTGCATATTAAATCGTAATTACATATTTTAATAAGTTGTCTGTATTCATTTTTCCTCCCCTTAGAAACATCTATATTCGGAGGCTTTATTAAAACAAACCTATCGGTATATTACCCTATAAACGCTTAAAAAGAGTTTATAAAGTAATATTGTTGATTAGGGTAGCTACCCCAATCTCACCCCCTTAATCACAAAACATCGGAATGAAACACGTTTAATTTTCCTAAAGGCACACTACCTGTGCTAAATTTCAACCTTCTAGCTTCGTTGGAAGTGTGAGAAATAGTGATGAGTGAGTGAGTCAGTCAGGGCTTTTGCTTATATATATACTCACATCTCTTGACATCAGGCGAGACGCCAACAACTTACTGATCGAGTAGTAACAAGCATTTTCCAAATGTAATCATTTCCTAATTTACAATCTAATATTGTTATCGCTAGTTAAAATTGTTCCTAAATATTTTAATTAATTAACAAAATCCAATTGATATGTTGTTTGCAGTAAAATCTAAATTATCTTCATCAATCTGTGTTCTCTGTGTTATCATATACTTAGCCTTTTCATCGTTCACTTCCAAACCTATTTCTTCTAATAAAATTTCTGCATTCTTTGCAACATCCTTTTTACTATTACCTAACTAATCAAAATCATTTGCTTACCTTAACAGCTGTATTGTACCGTTTAATGTCAATCCTTCCCTACTCTATGGAATTACCCTAATACCATACTCTAGGGCTATATTAAAGAATAATGGGGAAATAAAAGTGCATCTCCTGGTTTCATTACATTATGTATTTCTAAAGCATCTGATAGTTGAGATCTAACCCGTACCCTACCACGCGTATCTCTCAAGCATACCCCAATTAGCTTGACCAGTTTTTTGGGTACCAATTACACTCAAACAAATTTTTATCAGAATTTTTTTTTGTCATTTAACGAATGATTCTTCAGAAATATACATATATATATATTTTACAATACTACCTGGTCAGGCTATACGTATATGTAATAATTAAGCTAATGAGTTAGGGATGAGTTGGTTGAATTGAGAGAAAATGTACCTGCATTTTATTAGAAGGAGTTTGGAAAACAATTTTGTAAAAAACCTTCATACATCCGACCGAGATTTGATCCTCAATCTCCATGTCATTGGCAGTATAGTCTATTGCGAGAGTGACGCCTTAGAATATGCGGACACCTATACTGGTATATACTACCATATAGTATCTGAATATATCACATTTGAATAAAATATACCAAATTGTTTTTGTTTTAACCCCAATTACAGATAGACAGATTGACAGACATGCATGTGGACGGACAAAAACATAAAACACATTATTTTAAATCCAGAGGCACATAAAACTTATATCTATTTTATAATAGGTATGTCGGAACTTTTAACGATTACAATTCTCTATACATATGAGAAAGTAAAAATTAATAATTAAGTTCTTGAAATATTTGTATTCCACCTATATTGTTCAGTGTATTGTAGATTACACGGTAGGGATTGTATAATTCGGCTGCCCTGCTGAAGTACATAGAGGGGGGTGCGTTGTAGCCGACTTCATTCTGGCAAAGGGTGGATTGAACATTAAGCAAGGCCTGTCTAGGATAAAGGAAGGGAAAGGGTGGATTAGATTCTTCAGTTTATATGTCCCCTTACACTCCTTCCCCACCAATTCAACTACTTTCTTCCACCACTCCCCTCTCTCTTTTTTTTAGACTGTCGAGAATCAAGCTCTTGATCTGTAATAGTGTGTATCTGAGTGGAGAAAGGATAGTCGGTTTCAAATAAGATAATGCTCTGTATTTTTTTAAGAAAATTTTTGTTTATAATTTAGTTTTTAGTTTGTAATTTTTTTCAGTTATACGTTCAACATCGACAGTTTTAACTTCATATTCTGACGAGGAATGTCGTTGAAAAGAAATGCACCTACATTAGCTAGAGAGGGCATAGTAAAACCGAAGTTTAATTAAAACACAACTCATATTAGACTAGAATTCGAATGATGGTGATATTAAGGTTCGATTCCGGTTGAATATAATGAAGGTATTTTTTTTCTAAATTGTTTTTCACTCTCCTTCCAATTAAATGCTGGTACACTTCCTTTAGATTTTATCTTCTTCGTTCATGACACAGTCGAATAATTAGTACATAGGCGTATAGCTTGAACTGGTAGTAAGACACGGTGCTAAAAATATATGTATGTAAAGTTACCCCAATGTATCTTGTCAAGATGTTAGCCTCAAACAATTTATCACCATTAATACAATCATTTGGGTAATTGACGCCTTGGAATGCTTGAGCATCGTCGTTTAACGAAATAAATGGTACGGAACTCACCACGGACTTTCACGCTCTAATGTTTAAAAATGGAGATATCTACTCAAAACTCGTAGTATATGTGAAACGAAATAATATACACTAGCAAACTCAAGCATAAATTGCACTATACTTAAGTAAAACATTTTTTGACTCCCTGTTTTAAATTTTAAAATTTTAATTTTTAAAGAATTAAAGTCCTCATTTGTATGTTGGTACCAATAATAAAAATCAATTTTGGATCCACAAGGGTTAATAATTCATATTAAAATTTCAAATTCCATTTAAAGATTTACATTTTAGTATGTGTTGAACATCTTCAGGTCATCTAATTATTATTAAATTCCTAATTTATAAATTTTGACTAATAACATTTTTAAATATTCACTATTGAGTATAAAATGGTGGAGAAAGATCATTGTAGTACAAACATTTCTCCTAACAGGTTAAATGATAAATAACAATATTTTTGAAAGACAACTCAGATTTAATTACTCTATGACACTAAAGAATTATTAAGTAGTATCTCTTTACAACTAAAGCTCACAAAATTGTATTATTATATTTGCCAATATCTCAGAAACAGTTGTTTTTGTAAAAATATATTTCATATACAAGTCTTTTATTTTTAATAGTGCTACAATTTTGCAATGATAAGTTATTTAGTATCTCAAATAGTTACAGAGATATATATATTTTTGCTTCTGTAAAGAGCCCAAAAATTAAATTTCATGTGAAAATGAAAAAAGCCATTTTGTTTATAATCTTAATCAACGCCTATATACGAATTTTTATCAAAATTTTTAGAACAGATTTTGAGAAAATAGTTTTTATCTACGTTTTCGATTTTTTTAAACTATTTTTTATTTGGGGATTAAAAAACACAGACAGACGGCATTGCAAAAAACACTTTTTAGGATTCGGGGGATTATGATACGTCAACATCCATCAACATTTCGGGTTAGATTATTTTTATGGTCGCAATAATTAACCTTAAATTTCGAAAAGTTAAAATATATATATATATATATAAGCTTTCTTGTAAAGTGTGCCAGTGCATTGTGTCATGTGGGGGGACAAGTGGTGACTTAAGTGAATGGCACTGGTGACGTAAACATCGATTGTTATTGTGAACTGTGCTAGTAACGAACAAGTCGTGTTGTGACTGTTTAGATATTTTAATTGATACTATGTGTCTTATAGTGATTAATTTGCTTATTTAATGTTATCCCATTCTATTTATACTCATTATCTTATTAACTTAAAGACATATATAACTATTATTATTTAATTCAGTGACTTGTTTAGTTGTAGTTAATTTTGTACTATCAGTGTATGTGTTGTTTTATTTTTAAAAAAAATCAAAACTTGGTTTATTCCACATGCACTTTGAATCTTGTTTAATCATTAACGCACCCAAGTATACTGAAAATAACGCGCTACAGCCCACGAACAAGCCGTTATCCTATCATTCATTACAGAGTATTTTCAAAGATATCTGACATTTAATTTTTATTTTAAAAGCAATGCTGTTTGATATGTAATACAAACCAAAGCTGTATGACCGTATAAATTAACGGTTTATCTATGGAATATGCTTGAAAAATTAAATGATTAGTGGTGATTTTCTTCTTGTAGAGCTCTTCATTTAATAATTCATTAGGATATACTGATAGAGCTTATAACTTATGTCATACACTCATTTAAGGATATATTTATTTATTCTTGTATGAGTCTTTTTAATGGCAAGTTTAAAGTTGTCATATATATATATATCATTGGTTAGTTTGATTGGACTAAGGAAATGTTAGGTCCAAGTGGGAGGGGGCGGGTGGAAGGATTTGATAGAGGTGTGCTGTAGAAAGGCCGATTCATTGAACAAGGATATCTTTGTTGTCTTACTCTGCGGTGTAGGCCCTCTGCTCACAGGAAAAGTAATTCAACAACCACAATTCCATTAATGAACTGAACTAGGGCATAGCCCGCATTGGTGGTCACGTGGCCCAACGCGTTAATCTCGCGTTTGACTGGATTGCCGTTGAAGTGGAAATAAGGGTTTGAATCCCAGTCGTGTGTAGTGAAGGTGTTTTTTCCTTGATTAATTACTATTCTACTTCCACGTCAATGGGGCTACGTTTACTTTGAAACTCTTTCTTATCCTTATTCCACTATCGTAATTTATCTATGCTTATAGCTCAAATGAGTACTAAGACATAGTGATATATTACCCGCCTCGATGGCGTAGTTGGCTAACGCACTAGTCGTGTTGAGCTCGACCACCTAGGACGGGGAGATCGAGGTTCGAATCTCGGTCGGATGAACTGAGGGTGGTTTTTCCTAAATCGTTTTCCACTCTACCTCCACGCAAATGCGGGTTCACTTCCTCTAATTCAACCTTCCCAATTCCTATTCCGTTAGCTTAATTAGTACTTAAAGCGTATAACCCGAACGGGTAGTAAGACGCGGTGCTAAATAAATACATATTTTGGTTTGCTTACGACGGGAAAGTCGGGACAAGAATCCAGGTCCTGTATGGAGATGATTTATTTTAATAAATTTTGTTCTTGATCTCTATAAATGCCAAATATAATTATTATTCCTTCTCCCCCTCTACCCCAATTGTGTGATAACATTTATATGGCCCAGGGGGGCAGTATGATTTCGGTAAAAGATAAATGGTACAATACAATAGCACACACACTTTCTCATATTGTTTTTTATAGCTTCCAAGAAAATGTTCAAAAATAGGTTTTTATTAAAATAGCCTTAATTAACATTTACTAATCATATTGTTTATCACAATAATCAATGTATATATGTAAATTTTAAAACAAATTGTTCAAACATATTTAACAAAATTCAAATTTTCAAAAGTAAATAATTTGTTAAATAGCCTAAAATTATTTGTTTTTGGTATAAATAAAACGTATTCTTGTCTATTACGAAAATATAATCATAGATTTTCATTTTAAATTCATTATTCAATACCAATTTCCAAAACATTTCACTTTTCTATTATTTGTTCTAAGGAAACTACCATTAAATTAATATATTTTCGATAAATAACTTATAGCTATATTGTTACTGATATGTAAAATAGTGTCCTAATACCAAAATCGAACAAAATAATTAAAGCAATTTGTTAAAATATCCTAATTTAATAACAAGCCTCCAGTAAACTAACCATAAATAAATATTCCCCCTAAAAGTATACAGATTTATTAGTCATGTTCATGTCAAATATTCCCTTGATATATTTTAAAAAAATCGCTATAGCCATTTTAGTAATAATTAGAATTTTCAAAAACCACTTATCTATAAAAACCCTTTATCGAATTTTTACTAAAAAACCAGTACACAGCGTTAGTAGTCTTGTCAAACACATCTAAGATACCTAGTTGGAATCAAATGGTTAGGGCCATTTTAAAAATATTTATAGTGTTTGAAAAATCAGTAAACTACCCATATATTAGTTTTTATCACAAAAACAAGTATATAATATTAACTGTAATGTCAAACAAATCTCAGATATGCGTTTTGAACAAAATAGCTCTAGAAATTTTATAAAAATTAGGAATTCAAAATAATATTAATCTGTAAACCATTTTTTGTTATAGCCCTACACAATTTAAATATCAAGTTTGAACAAAATCCCGCAAACTTTTTTGGTTCTATGGCCAGGTACAAACTGATAGACAGACAGACAAATATGGGGACAGACATAATGGTAAAATTCACTGTTTTGGGTTCGTGTTCACATAAAACGTAAACACACTTCATATTCTAGAGATAGTTTTTTTCATGATCACAATACTTTCTCTTGATCAAGATAGTTTAAAATTTAAAAGGTGACCTAGAATGAAATAATAATTGTGTTGTTAATGGACCAAGTTGGCAATAATAATTATTGTTTATACTAATTCCAATAAAGCTATATTTTATGTGTCTATTGCTGTATAACTAAATATTCTTGGTATATAAAGAACATTTATTTATGTAATTATTTCCAAACGTAGTTCCATAAATCTACTTATAAGCTGTGGGAAAATTTTGGAAATATTCCAAAGAAAAAGTGTTCACCTCAAAAATACAGACTTAACATATGAAAGTTGTGACTTTTACCTAATTTACAGTTTTATTCTTGAAATTCACCTTCCTAGTCTGTAGTTTATCGATAGAAGTTGCACGAGGGACACGTCATTTTACGAGCTAATGAAATACCCATTGCACAACGAAGTGAACATGTATCCCCTGTCAATTAGGGCCTTATAGAATACACATGCAGGAGTTTAATACAATGCTCTCTATCACAGATAGGTAAACAGCTTTGTACATGTCAGATTCAACGGATCTACCATTGCCCGTCTGAATAAGTCATGCTTCACAGTTAAGATTAGATCGAATTTTTATTTCAGTTGTCTATTAAATGACATCTTAATAGTGCCCTCCATTCGAAGGGGCAAAAAGGTAACTAGGCTCTCATATTAGAGAAGTGTGTCTTTCTTTTTCTGAAACTCTTTGCTCGTACCCGCTTTAATTGATAATCCTTACATTTTCCTTTAAGCTAATTCACTGTTTCTCATAATGTGTTTCTCAAGAAAGCCTTTGGTATACATTAAAGATGTTTCGAAACATCGCATTTCTTAAGAAGTTGATTTCAATTTTAAAATATATCTAATGCCAAAATAAGTACTATTTGTTTGTGATACTGAATAATTTTGGGTTCGGGATTTATTAAATTCACATCCAAAACCCCGAAAGTGAAGTGTAGTGCGGCGCGGATTGGAGGGTCAATGGTTCTCATCCCCTCACTTGACGTAGGGGAGTTTTGCCAACTATAGTTAATAGCATATTGCACAATGGTACAAATGGAAGCAATGGGCATCAACACAAATTTAAAAACTTCTTATTTAGGTTTAGTATATAAATTGTTTTTGTGAATCCCAAGATTCTTATTGGCAAATTTTACAATTCTATGATTAAGATAAACAAATCAGGGTATTGATAATCCGAGGTCACGTTATTCCAGAAGATGTGGTCACCAAGAAACTCCTCTACATCCTCTAAATCTACTCACTCCATCCTCACTCAAAGCCACAATCGTGTTTTCTCTGTATGCTACCATGACAACCTGCTGTGGACATTTTGTCTTGCTAGTGTTTTTACGTTAGTTCATTGTGAAATATTTTCGAGCGAATGAAAAAATAACATTTTAAGCACTAAACAAAAAACTTATGATTTCATACAGATGTGAGAATGACAAGAAATTAATACAACTAGCTACTGAGTTATGTGAATAGATCTACCACTTTTTATATTTAAAAAATAGCGTGAAGCTACGATAGTGTGTTTCAAAGCCAAATTAATAAAATACATTATGAATCAATTTTCAAATACCTTAATAATAATAAAAATAACATAGATTATCAGAAAATTGTATTGTATATAAATATTTTAATTATATCATATTTTGACCATCCGAATGTCCTTGACAATTTCAGGTTTATATTAGCAGGGCAATACTGTTTCAAGTCTTATTCGAACAAATGTAACTTTCCAACATGGTCACAAAAGAAAACTTAAAGATAATTGAGGATTGATTTATTAAATGCACTATTTTTTGCGTGGATGGAGAGTGAAAAACCATTTAGGGTATCTATCCCAGATCTCCTTGGTTAGGGAAGTCTAGTTTAACACTATATTGATGCCTTAGACCAGTGATTATTAAACAGTGGATTGTGAAATTTTTTTGGGGGGCCTTGAAAGATGAATTGAAAATGTTATTTGCTTGGTACCTGAAGTCAATTTTCTTAAATTTAACGTTTTGAAAGAAATAATTAGATTATAGTAAGCATGTTAGTACAGTAGACTCTCAATTCTCCAGGGTAAGGGAGGGGAGGGGTAGCACGGATAAAAGAAATCACGGATAGTACAAATAATCCACATCTGTTTACCACCGCCATTCAAAATTTGCTGCCCTTTATTTCTACTTATTTATGTGAAAAGGGATTTTCCACAATGTTAAATATTAAAACGAAGCAGCGAAATAGACGCCGAATTGACTCATGCATGTGAATAGCATCAGGTAATACAATTGAAACAATAATAAACAAATTAGTGGAAAGTGTTCCAACAAGAGAGTTCCCATTTAATACATTCCGGTACTTTAATTTATGGTTTTTTTTCATTTGTTTTGTCAATATAATCAGTAAATAACACCAATTCTTTATAATAAATCTTAATGATTAATATGTTAGTAAAAAATAGGTGGCAGTGAAAATATTTTAGGATATTTAAAGGGCCTCGAGTATTAAAAGTTTAAGAATCACTGCCTTAAACTATGGCGCCACCGATGTAGTTTTATGTTACTCTTAAAGAGATAATCGAAATGAAATGTAATTTGGTCCACTCTTATTCTAAGAGAGGCACCTACATACCACTTCATTATTCCCAGAGGTACCAGAAAGCAGCGAGCACCTTGCTCCCAGGTTACCTTGTCTTATACAAGACATACCTACTTTTATTTAACCTCTCCATTCTTCAAGGTGTCTCTTCCCCCCATCCTCTCCCTCAAATTCTTGTCTCCTACTAAAAACTTCATGAACCCCCATACCCCCATTTTTTACGCCTCCACCCAAACTCACCCCCTTCAACCCTTTTCAATCTCAATTTTTTGTTTTGTTTCTTCTTTAGAAGCTCTAATTCAAAATTCACACCACGTTCTCTCTTTGGGAGAGGGTAGTATTCTTCTAATCAAGAACACACCAAGCTTTGTGTCATTAGAGTTTTGTTTAAGTGACGCTATCAGAATGAGCAGGCACGTTTTCGTCACCTGGCGTGATTTTATGACGTCACAAAAAGGTTGTGTTGTATTTAATTTCTATGATATTTTACTAGACATAAAAAAAGTAGGTTGATCTTGTTAAAGGAGCTATCAACAAATATTATGTACGATTAATGCATTTTAAATAATATATAATGAAATTTCATATAAAAGGATCCAGCCGGACTATATTTTGTCACTCAAGCAAATTAAAGATCCGGCAAGAAATAACCAAATAATCTTAAAGTCTACTTAGTCTAAGCATAATAAAGAATTTAATTGAGTTTTATGTTTATCAATTATTTTTAGACTTTAAATAGAACCGTTGTTGTTTTTCACCACTTTTTCTCTTCACTACCCATTAAAGATATACGTACACATATTAATTAGGGTAATATGTTAGGAACAAGGAATGTCAAATATAGAATAAAAAAACTCGAATTTCAGTGAATAAAATCGGGAAAAAATTTAGAAAAAAACACCCTTGATATATCTGACCGAGATTTGAACCCCAATCTCCTAGCCAATGTTAATCTAATAAATCGTGCCATTAGACCATCAAGTACTTTTGTTCACATGGTCTAAGGGGACATAATCGCAATAGACTTGTTTTTAATTTACGGGAGGTCATGGTTCGTATCTTAGCTGGGGGAATCATGAGTTGGGTTTTCCATGAGGGATTGATTCCGGTGGTTTAGTCCAACTCATTTATATCCTAACTTGGGTGCTTTTATATTAATATCCCTTTCATTCCTACTCCATAGGTTATACCTTTAAACAATTGATATGCTAATATGTATAGTTTAAGATATTTTAATAATAATTATAATATTGTGAAAGGATGAGTGTGGATCTAGGGAAGAAGCAAATATATTATGAAGGTAAAGTGTGTGAATCAAAAAGAAGGGGTAGGCCATGTAAGACGTGGATAAATGTAGATTAATGTGTGAAAAAGATAAAAATGAAGAGATTTGAAGAGTTTTAAAAATAAAAGATCATGTATGATTCGGCGTATGCATGTTGTTGAAGTGAAGGGAGTGTGTGGAGAAAGTGATGAAGGATTAAGCTCAGAGTTGTTTTTTGAGCTAATGCACAGGTTGTTGCCTACACAGTAGGGGAATGGTGTTATGTATGTAGGTTGATTTTGATTGATTGAATGAATGATAAACGGCGATAAAAAATAATTACTAGTACTGCCATTTAATTTTTAATTTTTTTTTCCAACGTGAATACTAATAAAAATACACCATATTACTAGGTGAAAAAAGGTTTAGAATATATTTTGATTCTTTAGGATGTAAAAAATTACACTGCCCTTATGATAAAATTGGACTTAAGTATTTTCTTTTGAACTTCAATTATCATGCCTCACTGATACTTGTCTCAATCCATGGATTATGTTTAAAACTGTGAAAGTAATTTTCTAAGACTCAGTAAGTTCTTCGTCCTAAATTTGTATATCTCCAAAAATATTTTTGAATGCAAGGCCAAACCTATTACAGGATGTATTATCTCTAAAGTTTGCTTTTAAAAAAGAATTAGAATAGACCTAGAGTAAGAAATAAATCAATTTAAATTAAGAATGTGATATTTTTATTATATCAGTGTTATCAAACAAAATTCTAAAATATATGAATTAATAAATAAAAGTAAGAATTCAAAAAGAGAAGAAAATAAAAACAAGATACATAATATACATTACAAAAAGAAAAGATTTTCTTGGCAAGCGTTTTCTACAAGAATATTGAGATAAAAGTGTATGTATTTAATACACATACATTTGCTGTATATTAAGTTAAACATCAGGTAATTTATTTTAAATATGCTTAGGATTAATTATGTTTATTAAATATACAAACATATATAATATAAAATAGTTACAAAATAAAATGAATTTAAAACATTTTGGGTGTGTAAATATTTCAAATCCTTCAACGAGCTTGAGTTTTTCTATTGGAAATAAAGTAGCACATCTTTGATGTGTGGCTTTCTTATATTTGCTAAAAAATAATGTCCTATGGCCTTTGTAGGAAGAACAAGAAAACGCAAAAAGCGTTTAACTTTTGGCGTGAGTCAACATTCCAATATATATATATTTTTAAAGAAAAGTTCCTGGGTCGCATTTGACTGATAAATTTCAGCATGTTGAGAAAAGTGGTTGCTTCAGATAGATAAGAAATTTCCTTCGATATTTAAATTTCATATCAACTACCCTCTGAAGACCTTCTTCTTCGTTTTCTTATACTTCGTTGAGTGGCATGAAAGAGAAAAGGCCCAAGAAGGGCTAGAAGTTTTCTTAGTCGAGAAAGCTGTGAGAAAACACAATGTTGAAAAGTGTATAATATTTTCTTTGTCTGTCGAAATTGAAGAAGAGGATTCCAACTCTTTAAATTTCTTTTTTTTTTTCCTTCTTAAAAGGAGAGAGGAATCTTAAGCAAGAGAAAGACGTTAAAGCTATTTTCTTACATTTTAATATCCGTTTCCATATAAAAAGCTACTGAGATTGGCTTTTAAAATGGAATTTTATCCGGGTATTAGGTGTGTGTAAGGATAGAAGGTGATTCCTAAATGGAAACTGCGTATCCATGTATAACATCAAATAGCTTATTGGTATGAAATGCAAAACGTGGATCAAAAGAGTGCGAAGAGAACCAGAAGGAAACAGGAAATAAAATGCCACGTTAAATGTGTGAGTGCTTTATATAATTTTTAGTTGCTTTGAAAATGTGTAGTGAGTAAACTAATGAATAAATATGTAATTTATTACATTTGTTTTTGCAATTATTGCTATACTCATATGTGTCTAAAATTAAACTATTTTAATAAGTTCATGTACAATTTATTAAAAGATGGCAATTCTCTCACAGTAAATAGCTATAGCTGTATTGAAAAACATAACTCATTTGTCTAAATAATAAATCTATAACATATATTGAAATTAATTTGATTGTAAATATATTAATATTATTATTATTAGCACCGCGTCTTACTACCCGTCCGGGTTATACGCACTTACGCTTAATGTGTAATGGTAGGGTGATTGTGAGATGAAATGAAGACCTACAGTTTAACGTGGAATCCGAACCACGGTGGAGGCCTGGCTTCCCCACATTCACAAGATTTCTTGTCAGAGGTGAAGGAAGGGTTTGGTAATCATTTAAATCTGTGCCGGGACCGATGATTGAACCCCGGCTGCCAGCACAGAAGTATGACACATTTCCCATAGACCTCCAGGTCACCAATATATTAATAAAATAAGGAGTTTGTTTGTTTGTCTCATGAGCATTACGCGATATCTTTCGCAAGCAGAGGGATACAAGCTTAAATCTTTAAGCCCCTTTGCACAAATATGTCTACCTTAAAGCTAGAACGTTTTTATTTTTGATTGGATTGCTTAAATTTCTTAAAAACTGGTTTAGAATAATTACAATTAAAAGTTTCTTTTTCTGTCTGTTTGGACTAAGAAAAGTGTTGCAATCCGTTGCGGGGTTACCATGGGCAAAGTCTAGACATTCTGCAAATATATCATTTACTAGCAGCCCATCCCGGCTTCGCACAGGCATAATAATATAATAAAAGAAAATACACAATGTTTTACAGTGAGTTTCTAAAAAAATAACATTCATTGAAAACAAAAAACTAAGATATTAATTTTTTTTTGTGAATATATTTTCTTAAACTTTTTTTTGTAATTACATTGTTTTTTTATATATATATTTTTTTTTTGTCATTTTTCAATATTTTTTTATTTATACTTATACTAATTGTTAAAAGGTCATAACCGCAAAACAAAAGCCATTTAATTTATTGAGTAAGAGCCTCCCTGTAAACAATATTTGATGTGGTTTTATTTTGTGGCAGCAAAATAAATTGATTTTCAGGGGCTCCAACCCGCGATAGGCCAACGTATAATTGACCATGAGTAAAACATTTATTTCGCAGATCGATCCCAACTAATTCGAAGGTTTGACCTTGGGACTTGTTAATTGTTAATGCGAAAGATGTTTTTACCGGAAATTGAAGCCGTTTAAATGGGATTGGCAAATCACTTGGGATCATCGGTATCCTCGGTATATGAGCTAGTTGACCAGCTGCTGGACCGGTCATAATAGTCGCTACAATTAAATTTTCCTTTAACTCCTTAATAAGCAACCTCGTCCCATTGCACATGCTTGGAGGGCTTAAATTTCTCAAAAGCATGATTGGAATTCCAATTTTTAACGTCAGTTCGTGTGGTGGTAATCCAGAAGGGTTCAAGGAATTCAAAAATTCCTGTGGATAATGAACTGTATCTTCAATATTAGTTACAGTGTCTATCGACTTGTATTTTTTTATCTGACCGCTGACTTTTTGAACGATAAGATTGTTTATTTCGTTGACAGTATCATTCTTTACTGATACTATTGCCCTAGAGCACAACCAATGAAAGTCCTTTTCGTGCAAATTCTCGATATCAGGGTATACTGCATCTATTAAATTTTCCAAATCATGGAGTATTTGGCCTAGATACTCATCCAGAATAATGTCACTATATCCGCTTAAATTTGGAGCAGGGAAAATTCCTTCACCAAGTTTTAGCAGTTGTTGTGGGAAATCACTGTCACTTCCATGAAGATGAGCTCTCATATTCGTCCTTAATTTTAATGTTTCAATCGAAGTCCATAAGGGAGACGATTTCAAGCATGCTTTGATGATATCTGCTCGCGTACCTCTGTTAATAACGGGGAGAGTCTGTCGGAAATCTCCAGCAAATACAAAAGTAATCCCGCCCATGACTGCAGAGGAGTTCCTGAGGTCTTTTAAGGTTCTGTTCACGGCCTCTATATGTGCTCTATGGCTCATCGTGCATTCGTCCCACATAACTAATGAGGTGTCTTGTAGTAATTTACCTAGAGGCCCGTTTTTGCGGATAGAACATGTAGATTGTTGCTCAAGATTTACAGATAGCGAAAGTTTAAAAGTAGAATGAGCAGTTTTGCCACCTCTCAAGAGAGTTGCAGCAATTCCGGAGGAAGCAACTGCTATTGCTATCTTCCCTGATTCTCTGACCTTAGCAAGTATCAAATTAGCAAGAAACGTCTTTCCTGTTCCCCCTGGCGCATCCAAGAAAAATATTTTTCGTTTGTCATTATTCACGCTGTCGACTATAGTCTCAAAAGCATGTTTTTGATCTGGGACTAATTTTGGTAGGTTTTCATTGACGAAAGCGGTCAAATCATTTGTATCGTAGTGATGTGCCATTGTATCTGCAACATTGTTTTCTGTACGAACTGAAGAAGGTAATCCAAAATCACTTAGACTTTTGTCATTTAATTGCAACAATCTATTTTCTATTTGTATCAAACCTTCGTTATAAATATTCTCATTGTATGGTAACGCGAAGTCTTGATTTTCCTGTCTGATTCTGTGTCTAACATCTTCACACAAATCATCTTTGAAACTGTCCCACAATTTGAATGGCTCCGATGGCTGACAAAATAAAAGTATGACCACAAACAACTCTCTTAGTTGTATTGGACATTGCAAAAGCGATGCTTCTCTTAGAGTATTTTCCCAATGGTCATCGTTTTCTAGCAAACCTCTAGCACGGCAAGCAGCTTGATAGGTCTCTTNAAATTGTAATACATCATTTTGTTCTATCATTAATAGTTTTCACAGCGCACGCGATTGAAGGAAGTTTTTTGTTTATTTTTTTACACCTTGGGTTAGATTATTCAAGTTTTAGTAAGCATCCTTAATTATTTTGAAAATGAAACATAGCCTATGTCACTCAGGAATAGTGTAGCTTGCCAACGGTGAAATAATTTTTTTAATCGGTCCAGTAGTTTCGGAGCCTATTCATTTCAAACAAACAAACAAACAAACAAAAAATCAAATCTTTCCTCTTTATAATATTAGTATGATAAGATTGGTTTCAACTGTTATGAAGATTTTTACAGAATAGTAAATGTAGTCGCATTGGCCTGTAAACAGAATAGGGAACCCCAAGATTTTAAACACAATTATTGAAATACCATTATGATTAATTAATGTTAATTCTTTAAACAATTTGGTCACTAGCTTGGTTATAAAATAATATTATTAATTTGAAGTCTTTTATCTATTTATTATTAGAATAAAAATCTTAAAGCTCTTTTCAAAAATAACCATGTTTGTGCTCACCGCCTTAGATAAAGTAGCTTTAAAATTTTGTATTTATTTCTAGATATTATAATTTCGACAGACTAAGGAAAAATATCAAGTGTTGAAGAAAATTGGAAAAAAAAAAAAAATTATAAAGAAAATGTGAACCCATTTATTTTTAAAAATAATTATATTAAAAACACCAATAGTATTCCAATACTTTTTTGACTCTCTTTTTCCTTATGTTAAATAAATGGTACAACACAATCACACAAAAGTTTTCCCATTGTGTATAATATATTAAATACTTGTTTTAATCTAATTACTCTTGATTATGTTTTCCTCATAAAAACAAACACACCATCTTGTTGATCAAAATAAATACACTATGAATAGTTTAAAAAATATAATATAAATACAAACAGATATTTTAAATTCAAATTTTATTATTTGTTAACTAACCTATAATTATTTGTATGTAAAAATAAAAATAAATTATATCTAAAATAAACTTAAATTAATTTATTTTAGATGAATAATTTGAATTATTATTGATTACGTAAAATGATCACCCAATACCAGTTTTTAACAAAATCTATAGAGCTATTTAAAAAAATATAAGATCTTACTAAAATCAGTCGTTTGTTAATTCCTATTAAATGAGCTATGTAACTATTTAGTATGCTAAAACTTTACATATTCATTTTTGACTAAATCGCTTGAGCCATTCTTAGTACAAATGTGACCCCCAAAGCCCAGTATAAAGCTTACTTTATCATGTTCATGTCAAACACTGGCCTGATGTATTTTAAGCGAATCCATTATAGCCATTTTCAAAAATAATTCTAATTTTCTAAAATCACTCATGGGTAGATAACACTTTATCGAAGTTTTACCCAAAACTAAGCATATAGTGCTACTTTTAATTTCAAACACTCTTAAGATAGCCATTTACAATCAAACATATGGGGCTATTTTAAATATATTTCCAGTTTTTTTTTATAAATCATTCATCATTAAACTACACTGTAACGTTTCCCGTCACATGAAACACACTGCAAATATTTAACCTGGCCCGCTAAAGGTGGATTTACTTATTGTGACCCGCCTCGGTGGCGTAGTTGGCAAACGCGCTTGTCGTGTTGAAGCTCGACTGCTGAGGATCGGGGAGATCGAGGTTCGAATCTCGGTCGGGTGAACTGGGGGTGATTTTTCCTAAATGGTTTTCCACTCTACCTCCACGCAATTGCGGGTTCACTTTCTCTAATTCAACCTTCCCAATACCTAATCCATTAGAGTAATTAGTACTTAGAGTGTATAACCCGAACGGGTAGTAAGACGCGGTGCTAAATATTATTATTATTATTATTACTTATTGTGGTAACATGTCCACAATAGTCTGATTCTTCCAGTGATGCCCGGACGTCAAAATTGCCCACTTCATCCACCAGAGCGCCATATAAAATCCAACGGCGCTATGAATAATCTGTGACCTACATCATAACATGATCGGTGAGCTGTTGGTTTGGCAAATGAGGCTAGCTTTGTGTCGGATGTCCAGCGGTACGGTTTCTTAAGTGTGTGTTGGACGCTTGTGCTGAGAAGACCCTCTGTCCTTGTTGGGAGGATTTGGTGCTAATATCTAGTGGCAGAGGTAAGGAAGACCTTTTAATGTTATTTAAATTCTATAGGCCTAATATATACCGTCAGTTATGACTTTCAAAGTTGTTTTACTTTTCGTAATGTTTACAAATTTCACCAGTTTTAATGGGACTAGAATTAAATAATTGACCGGTCATGCAGGATGAAAACTTCTTGGCGTAAGACCATTTCATATAACAAACCCTTTGATATGATTGGATTAAGTGTTATGTATAATAATAATATTCTATCTAAGCTATGATATTTTACTAATTTGTGTCCGCCATGGATATATTATATGGAGCAATGTTGGGGAACAGTAGTTGGTATCCACAATTTGGGTTATCACTCAGTGTTACTATGTAGGATGATTAATTTGATCACTTATGATTTCCCCTAATTAGCACTACCTGTATGATAACTACATAACTGTGCCAGAATCTTTTATTTTCATGCTATTTATTTTTAACTATTTACCAAAATGTCAGGTCTGGTTGTTTTATGTAAAACTAAATACTTAGATTATTGAGGTATTAACAGTTTTAAAAACGTTCTTCTCAGAGTGCCCCACACTATTTTGGTGGAAAATTCAAGACCCCAATTTTTTTATTAGTATTATTTTATATCAAAGTTAATACTTGGAATGTTGATGGTAAAGTCATTTTTTTTCTAAACTTATTATACAATAAATTTTAGTAGTTTTAATTAAATCTGGTAATTGACCTTTATAAAGGGTTGTATTTATTGTTGGAAACATACCTATTTATACACGGGGTTTGTAGGGTTTCTGACTCAGAGTCTGGGGTTTATTTACCGGCCCGTGTTCTACCAACTACGGACCACTTGCGTGGTACTTCTTCAGCGGCTGCCTACCACTGACTGGTGACCTGAGGCACTCACGAGTTAATTTTTGCCGAGTTGCACACCAACTTGGATACCCCTAAGGTTCCGCGTGGTACGTGTGGTCACGCGTGTCGCCAGAATCACTGAGACCGATAAGTGATACATTAGATTTTTTCTCTAAGCTTAACTTCAAGGATGCGGACATATGAAGATTGACTTTAGGTGGAACTATCCGAGGTAGTGACCGCTAATGACTGTTGGCGAACCCGTGTGACTCCTGTGCCTACTGTAGGGAGCGTTAGCTTTAACTTATGTGCACATGAATCTGGTTCTTTAAGCTCGGTGGCCACTCGCAGCTCAAGATGGTTTTAGTATATAGTAACCTGTATTTGTATCTTGTTGGTTAATCATTAGGACTAAACTATTATTATTATTATTAAGGATCATGTGTGATAGTGTTGATTTAGCCATTAGTAATATTATTATTATTATTATTATTAGGTTAAACCTTCAGGCCAATGGAAATCCCTTTCAAACAAATTATGGGCTCTCAACGTTGAATATTTATTTAATTTGGAGTATTTTTGTTAAGTGTTAAGTTTAATTTAAGGCTCTATGAACGTGGCCGATGGTTGGCCTATTAGACTTGTGTACACGATCAAGGCTCATACCGTTTTGAAGTTGTTTAGAACTACTTTCGTGTGTTTAATAAAAATTGAGTTATCCCTTGAATACTTTTGAATTTCATCCTAATTACCTATGATTAGAGCTTCCGGTATGGTTAATCTATAGAGTGGTTAATGATGGGGTCTTAATAATGGCTGGGAGAATACCTGCTCGGAGGAATAACGGGATAATATATAGCTATTCTGATTTTCCTTATTTTTGTAGGTACTCCTAACTTATATGAACTTTTACAGTAACATTAGGCAAACATTTTCATGGTTTGAATAAGCGTTAGTCTAAATTGTTTATCAGCAGGTTTTGCAGATTCGATCATGGTAAACATATTAAGGCCTATTGATATAATATTTATTGGGGGTTTAATTAAATGGCTGAAGTTGATTCCTGTCTGACCGGTTACTTATGTCTGGGTCTGCCTTACTAGGGGAGTGTTGATTAACCACTTTTCATCTTGCGAATGAACGAATTCCTCCTTATAGTTCATGTGCACTAACGCCAACGAGGTGGCACCAACAGTCAAGAGACTCCTGGGTCGATCTTGAATTTAGTGTGACCGTTACCAAAAGCTCCATAACCCCGCCCTTCTCCACTGCTGCTACCCGGGAATCTTATAACACATAAGTAGTTTTTATCCCAAAACCAGGTGCACGGTATTATTTTTCACGTAAAAAAATTCCCAATATACCCATCTGTATCCAAATCTTTGAGTCAATTTTTGGTATATTTTAAGATTTGAAAACTGTCATCAATAAGATACCCAAAAATGAGTTTTTATTCCGAAAATAGTGGTTATTTTCATAACACACACTCCAAATATACTAATTTGGGACAAAATTGTTAGAACCATTTATAAAATATTTCAAGTTTCTGAAAAATAAGTATTTAATTTACTACCCGTATGAATGTGGGGAATGTCAGGCCTCCACCGTGGTTCGGATTCCACGTTAAGCTGTAGGTCCTCCATTTCATCTCACAATCACCTACCATTACACATTAGCGTAAGTGCGTATAGCCCGAACGGGTAGTAAGACGCGGTGCTAATAATAATAATAATAATAATACCCGTAAATGTGTTTTTACTCCCCCGCCCCCCCACCCCCAAAAATTACACAGTGTTATTTTTCACGTCATACACACCCAGTATACCAATTTGTAATCAAATCATCAAAGCATCATAAAATCATCATTCTTAAATATTTCAAGTTTTTGAAAAATCAACCATCAGTAACCACGCATAAATGAGTGTTTATCTACAAAATTATTGGACTCATCTATTCTCTTTCTCCAATTTTCAAATCAAAGAGTTTTATTCTTGACCACATACTTATTCTCCTACAGACTTACAACTATATTTCATAAATACTGTAGAAAGTTCCTTGAACTCATCATCAAGATGGACGAAAAGCGTCACATCATCTGCATACGCAGAAGCAGTTCTAACACTCCATTAAATATTGAAAATCTAAGAGCATTAGTTGACAAAGTCTAATTGCACATAATATGTAATAAAGTTTCCATACAAATGTTTTAAAATGTGTCGTATAATGAGTCAACTTGTCGCACTCCGTGTAACACTGGAATTTGTGCAGATAATACATCTCCAACTTGTAACAAAAATTATGACTTAAGGTATAAGCTACAAACATACTATGTATACTTTGTTCTGAGCCCGAATTAGGACAGCATCAAAAGCATGTAGGCGTTTTCAATAAAGTCATATGAACTTTACTGATTAAGGAAAATTACAGTAAGGGTATATTTTCTGGTGAAAGCATTGTGAATAACATCTCATATAAGATGCAAATTTTCATGTGTGGAGTGTTGAAGGATGCAAAACTCCCGAGAATCATGAATCATATCGATAATGACAGCTTGCATCTTAGAAGCTATGGTAAGAGACAATAGTTTATATTCAAAATTAAGTGGAGAAATTGGTTTACAATTATGCATCAAAGTCCTATCTTCGTGATTAGGAAGCAAAATAAGAACACATTTATTATTTTACGACATTAACTTAGGAGATTCCAGAATAATATGAACCATCTTTAAAAATATCTGTACGATTTCACTCCAAAAACATTTATAGAAATCACATAGTAGACCATCGTATCCGGAAGCTTTAATTTATTTGAGTGCCCAAACTTCTTCTATCAACTCCACTAAAATGTCATATTTATACAGATCTTTTTGTTCTTTGATCTTTAAATAGGATGGGAAGGCCTTTATAAAATACTGGCACGACACTTGTTATTAAAAGAGAAGGAAAATATTTCTTTAAATGTCCACAAGCATAATTATGAATTTCACTGGGATAAGACGTTATTTGTCCGTTTATATTCAAAGAATCTAAAGAAAGTTGAGAAAGACGTTGTTTAACAAAGTGCATTACTCGGGTGCCCGTTTATCCTTATATCGAGAAAGCTCAACAGATTGAATGTCAATAGCCATACGACTGTATAATTTTCTAATATCTGCTTCACAAAGACGAATAAAGTTTATTTTCATTTGACGTCAAAATACCGTTAGATTGAGTTTGTTGAGCCATAACTTCCAAGTCACTTATTTCAGCGTAAACAATTTGAACTTGTCCAAAGAGAACCGCATATAAACTTCACGTACTTCTGACTTAAACTTCTCCCACCACAATAATGAATGTTCACTATGGTGCACATGTTATGAATAAAAACAAACAATTTTACTGACAATCAGTTTGTAATGTTTATTCTCTAACTATTTTTTGTTGTGCCTCTAATACACCTGTCCAAGTTTTCTTGCACTGGCTTACAGCTTACAAAATGGACTTAACCCAGAGTGATCAGAAAAAGTTTGAACTATTTTTGGTTGTGTAAAAAATAAATCAAACTAAGATTGATATAAATGCGGTCTAACCGTGGACGAGGCAAATTTTTATGAACATCTTTATGAGTGGAACCTCTTTCATTAGGATGAGAGTTTTACCGTATAGGAAACCATTTATATTTAACTAGGCGCTGACGAGACTGGCTAAGCGCTAGTCTAGTCTCAATACAATTAATCCGGTCAAGATATATTAATATATATATCTTGACTCAGGATATATTTATTTCTAACTCAAGATAATGTAATCTACATACCATATTTGTGGTTGGGATTTTTGATAAGTTATTTACAGCAATTTGGCGTTTTAGAGCACATGTTTCTGGACTGTGATTGGAATGTAACGCTTATACCAGAAGACCGGATTAATTGTATTGAGTATAGATTATCACGTGTATATATTAACAAAATAGTAAATTCTACCACGCATTCTTAATATTACAACATGCACATACCCTGGTTCCAGTAAAGTCTTCATGGTATAATTGCAATTAGTACCTTAGAACTAGAATGAAATGAAGGGTCGATCAAAAAATATTAGGTCTTTTAAAGTATATGACTTAAAAGTCTGTTCAGCGTAGTAATTGTTTTCTGAAAGGCCTTTTTCCTTAGTAGAAATCTTGTATATAGTAGGATATTGGTACGAAAAAATATCTTTCAAAGAGTAATTCCTACCGTGAATGGAGTATAGGTGTTGAGCCCAAGTTAGTTCCTATTTACACACTATGTTTACTCTTACAAGTTTTAAATTCACAGAAAGCATGTACTTTTTACCATCACTGTGTAGTCCCTGTGTGTATACCAACATGTTGATAAACGATGGCAAAAACCAGCCGTTGAACATCAAGGAGCATGGGACTATGATCAACATAAGACTTTAAATTACACCATTTCCAAGAAATGTATGCAAACATGTCCTTGATAATAGTTATCACTTCATGACTTGCTAGTCTATTCTATTTTATTTTTTGGACCATTAATTTATATTCTTATGGTTTATTATAATTGTTTATCAATATTTTCTGTGTTAACATATTCATGACTTTTTAATTTACATGTTCCTTTAATTAAATACGGTAAATACTGTTCCTGACATGACTCAATGATACTCTTTTAATAACTAAAGTGTACCAATGGTTAATATTTTTGTATTATAATTCATCATATAGTACTTATTCTAATGATTTTGAAAATATAAATTCTAGGCTTATATTCTCAATTTCCAACCATTAGTCAATCTGTACAAATAATATGTTCTCATTCATACACTTAAAAGTTCATAGTTGTATTTTAAATTATTTCTTATATTATATGTTATATCCTAGTTAGGAAAATATTGTCAAGCAGCAAATCTTAGCGACTTTATTTTTTGTGAGAAATTTGACAAATATTTTTTAATAATTTTCAATTGGTTATTAATCAATTAAACAAATAGCCGAAACTATTGTTAATGCATTTTAGTGTGGATAGTACCTCAAAGATATATTCTGAAAATGGAAAAATGACACCTGGACACGGGAATCGAACCCGTACTAAGCCGAAGGTCCCGGGTTCGATTCCCGTGTCCAGGTGTCATTTTTCAATTTTAAGAATATGATAGTTATTAATCGTTCAATCCATATTATTTACATAAAACCCAATCTTCGTATAGTCATTTTAAAATTCTTATTATTTATTATTGCAACACTGCTTTCTCAAAATACTATTTTAGAATGTTTTCTAAAATATTAACGTAAACAATACTTTACACCAGCTATGTCAAACTTACGGCCTGACCATAATTCTGTGAGGCCTGCTCTCCGATGTTGGGCTAACCTCGTAGTATAGTGGTCAGGGACAATGGCTCCTGACCTTGAGGTCCTGGGTTCAAAGCTCGGCTGGCACCGGTGGATTTTTATCCATGTATTGTTTCTAATTCTCCTGGTCACCAGCGTTTGGTTAATTAGGCCTAAGTTAGGTTAAGATTTTATGGGCTTTACCCAGTGATATTCACTATCGTCATACCCTCACTTTATAGGGACATGGAAAGAGCTTCTACGAAAAGGATGTACGATTAGTACATTTGGACGCTCCTTGGGTAACGGTACATTAGTACTGTCTAATCATTTTTGCAAACTGATATTTAGATTTATGTCATCCAGACACATCATTAATAATTTTTATTGAAAATTTTATTTAGGGTTGTATTAGATTTAATTAAATCCTTAACTCTCACATATGTCTAGCTTATTAAAGAATATGCTCAAAAGAAATTAATAACTTCTCCGTGAAAAATAAAATGTAGTGTGAGTCATATTATTTAATAAATTTTTAATTTTCAATTTTTTAATAATGCGGTATTAAGGTGGAAATATTTTTACATAAGTTAATGGAAAAATTTAATTTTACTTTTCATTGTAATTTTAAATGATCTCATGTACATGCTTAATTTTGAAATTAAGGTTATGATCAAGGGCGTAAGATTAAGTTGACCCCCTCTGTAATTTGTTGGACTCCACAAATATATATAAAAATATAATGTTTAAGTGGTTTACTCTTGCTACAGTTTTAATTGTTTACTCTTGCTACAGTTTTAATTGTTTACTCTTGCTACAGTTTTAATTGTTTACTCTTACTACAGTTGTAATTGTATATGTCATCAACGTTAATGAATACTTCAATATTCACCTGCAAGATACACCTTGTAAAGCTAACTCTGTCAACATTTCAAACTATTGTAGAGCCTACCTTATTTCGCATACATTCATATGGTATTGAAAAACAAAGGACTTTTCTTGGAATGATCCGAGTAAATAGCGTCCGAGATAATGAGACAAACATTTCTGCTATCACATATATGATCCTACTTGAGGAACCACCCTAAGACTAAAAAAACAGCTTAAATAACAGAAAGTCTGTCTAAAGTGGAGTTTGAAGCTTGTGTATGTAGATTTACTACCCTTCCCCCATCCAGCAACTCAATATAACTACTTGCTCAAAACATTATTTGCTAAATATGAAAAGTTCGAAAGAAAGGGCAGGGTCGGGGGAGTCCAAACCCTCTTAGAATTTTTTAGCGGAACCCCCGCTAGAAAAAAAATGAGCTTTCTACACCACTGGTTATGATGAAGTCTAACGTTTTCTGTTCCCCCGAACCCAAATAAATTAGTCCCACAGTTAGTTTTGTCTATCCCTCCGTATGTCTGTCCAAAATAACACAGAAAAATAGTTTAATGTATTTCATTCAATTTTGATTTTTAAATGTTATCCAGCAGTACTGTATATATCTTTTGATTCTATACCTCAAATGAAGAATAGTTTGTTAATTACTTATTCTATAAATTTTGTATTATTTGAAATTTTTTAGAATGATTTTTCTTAAAAATATATATTTGGGTTATTTTTGAAATTACAAATAACTGTGCATACTAGTTTTACAGTTAATACGTTAAAGTGTGGTTTATTGATGATTCAATTTTGAATATTCGAATGTTTTCAAAAACATCTTGTAACCTTTTTTGTTTAAAATTGTTATCTGGTTATTGTTTTAAATTCTAAATGATAATGTAGTTTCATCTTTTTAGGGTAAGTTAATAAAATTATTTAGAATGTGTATATATATATATATGTTTATAGATATATATTCTACACATATGTATATATTCGTATATATATATTATATATATATTTATTTATGGAATGTGTTTTAAAGGATTTTAAAATGAATGTTGGCTTTTCTGAGGAAAACCTATTAAGAAGTAGTACAATACAGAATATACAATATGATAACGTATACACGATTATGTCATAGTATTTTTTAAATGCGGTCCTCTTCAGTTGTTTTTTTTCTATATTCCTTGTTATCAAACGAGCTTTACAAGCCTGCTTTACAGTTTTACTTCCCCCACGCTAGAAAAGTCCACAATAAATCGTTACGGTTGCGTGTCCGTCGAAGAAGGCCCCAGGCCACCTTTTATTTTTTGTGAAAGGCTACTTCTACATAGAACAAACAAAGATTTTTTAATAAGGATTAAACATTCAAAAATTGTGTGAAAGACATTATATTGCATAAAGTTGAGGTTAATGGATTTCATTTATATATATTCCCCGAAGTGGTGGTTAAGTGTGTAGCATTTATCATCATTAACCAGTAAGTCACATTTCAATCGTGGGTGATTTTACTGGTAGTGGCTTTTTTATTCCTATGACTTATTAACCTTTTTTCAATCAGTTCTCTCTGATATTGTGGATGAACATAATTTAGGACTAGAAGAATTATCCAAGTGATGATTTCTGAATTGTTAGATTCACCACGGACAAAATTCTTATACACTTACATCCGTAAAACTGTGCTAATACCTTTAAATTGTGTTCAAAGATTCAGCGTACAGCGCCGGGAGAGCATAGTTACTAAGCATGCGTATACAACATGTTGTGTATGAGCTAGGCGCACACCACTACACACCTCGACATCTTGGAGCACTGCAGCAGAACATACTACAACTAATAGTAAACCACACACCAGTCCATCTAGAAATGCGAACACGTTCTGAGGGTCATCATTAACGGTCCTACATTACAGATAGTGCTTGCCATTATTACATATTCAGTGCCGCGCACCTTGCTCTTATAAAATCTTTCGTAACGAATACTAGAAAGCTTTGCTCTCCAGGCGTTGTACGCCGAAGCTTTGAACACAATTTAATGGTATTAGCATAGTGTTACAGATGTGTGTGAGGGATTTTGTATTACTTTTGGTTCAAAAAAGCTCTGTGTACAGTTTGGGTTATGAGTTTTCAAACATCCCGTATAAAACCAGTTTAAGCTTAAGTAGTTATGTGGAGGGTAACTAAGATTAAAGGCAGCCGTATTCTCGTAGTTAAAGACCAGATAAACTGCAAGTATTTATAACATATTAAAAACGACTTCCGATTTCACCCAATGCGAGATTCGGATGACAGAAATTCCCATCAATTATCCTGTGAATAGTATTCTTCCTCAGCCTAAAACCAAGCTGCCACCTGTAGAGTTATTTGTATACGTATAATTATTCTATGGAATCCGTATCAGTGAATTTTTAAGGTAACCCACAATTTCTTCTCTTTATTCATTTTAAATTGAAGTTATACTTATGTGATTGATTTTAAATCTTTTCCTATTGATGCCGTATTAAGATTTAAACACTTTAACACTGTGACGGAATTATAGTTAGTCGTGGTCGTTTACATGGAAGTGGTAAATTCAATGTTCCAAGCATGCAGATATCTAACACTGCTTGTAAAAAAAATCACCCATAAGATATTTAAAGTACCTATCAAAAAGAAGAAATGCTACTTTAATCAACAAAAATGTAAATATACATGGCCATCATCTGCCCAATTAGCGTTGATTATTATTATTATTATTATTTTTAATTTCTAGCTATCTTACAGGTAGAGAAAGTATTGTTATCGATCGTAAAAAAAATCTAACACGTGATTTTGATGAATGTCTCCACCTAATCCAAAAATCTTTGTTTTTGAATTTCCGTCTGTCTGTACCTCAGACTAGAGCCTAAACAATTTTACCAATAAGGCTAAAACTTGGTATCTAATGTTCTAGGGTTTTCATAGGGTTTACCCGAAGGCTTTTTGGAATTGTATATCCAACCCTAAAATTAAGGTTAGTTTACAAGAGGGCAAAAAGAGAAAAAGTAGCGTTTCTCAAAATCGGCTCTAACGATTTTGATTAAATTTCAATTCAGACATTTATAAATATTCCAAACAAATTGCTATTCTCAATATTTCTGAAAAAAATACTTTAAGGGTTCCAGTCTGATGCGTAAATTTCAATCTTTTTATCATATCTCCAAAACTATTTGAGATACTAAATAACTTATCATAGCAAAATTGTGGTAGTACTAATAATAGAAAAAACCTTAATATGAAATATATTTTTATAAAACCAACAACTTCTGAGATATTGAGCAAATATATTAATACAATTTTGTAAGCTTTAGTTGTAAAGAGATACTACTTAAGTTCAAACGCAATAATTCTCTAATGCCATAGAGTAATTAAATATAAGTAAGTCCCTCAAAATTTTATGCTGTTTTTCCTTAAACCTCTTAGGATAAATGTTTTTACAGCACAGGGGCGAATACAGGATTTTCTTGAAGGGGGTCGGGGGTGGTGAAGTTGCTTTTATCAGCTGGATGATGGGGTGGCGGGGGGAGGGGGGCTCAATAAATGTTGACATGAAAATATTTCAAAATGTTTGAGTAAATTTTTAAATAATTTTTCAGTGTAACGCTAAGCTTGAGAATAATCCTCTAATATAGGGTATAACTCGAAATTTGTGATTAGTATTGAATTTTATTAAAAGAAAATAATATGAACATAGTAAAGAGTGATTATTAAGAGAGAAATAATTTAAAAATTATAGCAATTATTATATAAATAGTTTTTTTTAGATATTAAATCAATTAGACAAGATAGATGGAATTATTAAAATTTCGAACAATCTAACTTTAACTCCACTTTATAGTATAGCTAGTTATTTCTCTTTCTAAATCGAATTTTAACCACTGAGCCATACTAACACTTTATTTGTGGAGTATTATTCAAAAATTTTGTTCAAAGCACGTTATTTAAAGATTGATCACTTCAAAGATCCTTATTTATTATTAACCATTTAAACAGTAATAATAAAAATTATAAAATTATTTTAAACTTAAACAATGTTTGTGCAGCAAGGTGAGAGGAGCACAACTTAAATTTGGGGGGTTTAATCAATGCCTATTTTCACCATTTTAATACTTAATGTGACTGTCTTAAGTATTTATAATAATTACCGTATATTAATCATTTAATAATATTCCCAATAACAATTTAAAAGAATGAAGTCTGGCTAGTGAGATAGTATTACGTGACAATAAATCTAGTAGTGACTTTAACGTTGATTTAATTGATTTAATTTCTTGAAGGGGTTCTTGCGCCCCCCACGCCCTCCTCCTGGATCCGCCACTCGTACAGCAATGATCTATATTTCTCAATTTTGACTCAATAGTCAATAATTACCTATATTAATGGTCAAAATTTATAAAAGATAAATTTAATATCAATGGGATAACCATAAGATGTGCATCCCCAAATCAAATGCCTAAAATTTTAACTGTAAGTCAAAATTTTAATAGGCGGCGTTGATCCATGAGGACCCAATACCGATATTTTTATTGGTCCGAATATATAAATGAATACGTTAATTCATTAAACATAAAACTATAAAATTTAAAACTGTAAGCCAAAAAAGGTTTTACGTATGTATAGTGCAGTTAGTTCTCGGTTTCGCTAGTATATATTATAATACGAATTTTAATTAAATATCTCTATTTTTAAACAATATAGCGAGAAAGTTCGTGTAGAGATACGTAACATTTATAGATTTAACATCGCGTCCTACTACCTGTTCGGTTTTTACGTTCAAGTACTAATTACGCTAATGACTTAGAAATTGGGAAGGTTGAATCTAGAGGAAGTAAATTCACATTTGCGCGAAGGAAAAGTGTAAAACCATTTAGGGAAACCACCCTCAGTTCACTCGACCGAGATTCGAACTTCAATCTCCCTGTCCTCAGTATTTTAACTCAACACAAAACTAGCGCATTAGCTAACTAATACACCTATTCGTGTAGCGTTGATAGTAAAGAATATATAATTTTTACATATCTTTAAGATATATTTTTTAAATATGGATTTAACATATGCTACAAAAGATAATAAATTAGTTTTTTTATAATTGCGTATTATTACTTATTTAGATTAATTACACATGCACTAATAACGCTAATAAATGATGGATGGTTAAGGTTGAATTCAGAGGCAGTGGTGTCACATTTAGCAGGAAGAAGGGTGGAAAACCATTTTGAGGAAATAAAATTCTCATTCCACACAACCGTGATTCAAACTCCGATTTTCCCGTCATTGTCAGTTTAGTCTACTGTGAAAGTGACGCCTTAGACTATTCAGCCACCAAATCACTAAATAAATTAAATAAGAACTCTTTATAAACGAACGTTTTAAAAACTACCAGTTTTCATTTTCTTGGAACTAAATTATTATTATTATTATTATTAGCACCGCGTCTTACTACCCGTTCGGGTTATACGCACTTACGCTAATGTGTAATGGTAGGGTGATTGTGAGATGAAATGAAGGACCTACAGTTTAACGTGGAATCCGAACCACGGTGGAGGCCTGGCATTCCTCACATTCACAAGATGTCTTGTCAGAGGTAAAGGAAGGGTTTGGTAATCAGATAAATCTGTGCCGGGACCGAGGATTGAACCCCGGCCGCCAGCACAGAAGTCTGACACTTTACCCCTAGGCCGCCAGGTCACCCTCTAGGAACTAAAGATCATACTACTTGACACATTATATTATGAAAGTAGTTTTAGTTTATTTTGAGACTCTCAGAATCTGAATGTTTTTTCCTACCACTCACTTTTACAAAGCTGTTCATTTCTTGAGATTTTAAATATCAACAATGTAAATCTTAAGGCCAAACAAGATCCGTCTTTC
>CABFOV010000159.1:197191-212306 GCA_902141375.1 Timema poppense | reverse complement strand
CTATCCGACGCGCCTCCATAGACATAATCTCTAAGTCAGGTCAGTTAAGAACGGAAGGTTCACCTCCCCATAGTTTCTATGTGGCTCCTGTTTAATCCTTCTAAAGCCACCTTCAGGTTACAATGGCTCCTCTGAATAATTAGACCACCAACAGAGAAGGCATTTCATCGTTTCCAATTAGCGTCAGGTGAGGTCGACGATTTCCTGTCGCGGATCCTGGGGATGAGATAGTTTAAGAATCGAGTATCCGACACGATTAGTTACATAATTTAGTAGCGGCTGTCTTTGCTTAATTTGTTTTTATCTGCCCATCCGGGATATTTTACCGATTTTATAATAATGAGACCCACTTTGGTGGATGCATGGTATATGGCGTCATTCTGTCGAAGTACTATAGTACCTAGGATGGAAAGTTGGGAGATATAATCCAGGTCGGTGGTACTGAGGGTTTTATCCTAAGGATTTTTTTTCATTCGCCCTCTACGCAAATAATGATAAACTTCTTTTGAAAATTAAATCCTTCCTCTTATCTCACACATTAGTATATTTAGTACGTATGGGTGTAATCCGAACGACTAATAAAAAAATCTCGTTAAATATGGATGAGGGCGTTAGAACTCACTAATTTCAGTGTTCGTGTGGTCTAAGACGTCACTTTAGTCAAATATGTTGTATTTCCGTTGACCGGGGGATTGGGGTTCAAATACCGGTCATGTTTACTGAGATTTTTTTAATATAGTTTCTCATCCAACCTCTACGCAAATTAAGGTAAATTTTCCCTAAACTACACCTTAATCATTCCTACTACACTAATTTAAATAGGCGGTTAACCCGAATTGCAAGTAAGACTTGGTACAAAGACAAGGTATCATTCATAAGAACTGTAACAGCGTTAATCGCCTCGGTGGTGTAGTTAGATAACGCGCTAGTTTCGTGCTAAGCTAGACTGCCAAGGATGGGGAGACCGAGGTTCGAATCACGGTTTGGTGAACTGGGGGTGGTTTTTCCTAAATGGTTTTCCACTCTCACGCCACACAAATTTGGAACACACTTTCTCTAAATTCAACCTTCCCACTTCATAGCCCATGAGCGGAATTAGTATTTAAGTGTAGAACACGAACGGGTAGTAAGGCGCAAGGATATATATATATATAAATAAATAAAACAGCGTTTTAATTGGGGTGAGATGGAGAAAACTATTAGAAATTTTCCCCTTCAGTAAGATCGACTGGAGTTCAAGCCTCAACCTTTTTATAACTGACAAACCAAACTAGACAAAGCTGACAAAGAGTCAATAATTTCTTTTTTTTGTCGTCATCGATAAATAACCATTCGTGTAATTTTTTTTTCATATCGCGTCTTACTACCAGTTTGGGCTATACGCTTATGTACTAATTACGCTGGTGGTTTTAGTAATGAGGAAGTATTTGTAAGAAGTGTACCCAAACTTGCGTGGATGGAGAGTGGATAACCATTTTGGCGAAAACATCCTCAGTACACCCGACTGAGATTAGACCTTGATCTCTCCTACATAGGTAGTTTAGTCTTCTACGAGAATGACATCCTAGACAGTGCGGCCACTGAAGTGAGTCATTCGTGTAACTCACTCTTTTATAAAATGGTGAAAATTAACGCTGGTACGGATAAAATTGTTAATGGGGGGGGCATATACTCTGTTAAATTAAGGGCCGGTCTTATGACTACCGGATAAATATTGCTATCGGGAGGTTAAAGTTAGCGGCCAGATAAATTTTATCAGCCGCTTTAATATTTTACGCTTATTTTGAACTGAATTTATCTGCCGGATAGCTATCGGTAGAATAAATGTGTTTTTATGTAGAAAACGCTAGGTTTGTACTGTGTTTACTGGTGCGTGCTTGCGTATAAACCCTGCTGCTACCAATACAACCTGGATAGTGGCTACAACGCTCAACATTTTTTTATATAATGGTGGCTAAACGAGTGTGAGGAAACAGATGGCATCACGTGGGTGCAGAGGCTAGGTTTTCTTGCAAGTACTAATTTCGGTGTATGCTAAAATGTGGTCAATAGTTTGGTACAATATTTACAAAGTTCTATTTACTGTACTCACATTTGAATAATTTGTTCTTATATAACTATAATTCTACAAATAGCTTGTCAGTTTTTATAAACGTGTGAATTAAATGTTCTAACTTTATATATAGATAGAGCTCGGGCCTGTGATTTCTAAACACTTGAACCAAAATCTTAACCTAAAAAATATTCTGTTAGGTGAAACCTCATGAAAAACAAAACGTCATTATGGCAACGCCAATTTTAACTTTAAGATAAATGTTTTCATTTACTTAAGCCTCCAGATAAAAATGTGCTGGATAAATACATTTCATCTGGCAGATACATACTATCTGTCGGTCATAAGATGCATTTTTAACTTATCACCAAATAAAAATATTAATCGGCCAGATTAATATTTATCCAGAATTCATAAGACCAGCCCTAAATATAGTTGAAAAATGACATCTGGACCGGAGTTATATTTCCTCGACCCAGGTGTCACTTTTATTTTATTTTGACTCCTCGGAAAGAGAAATATTGTGACCGTAAAAGAATTGAAATTTAAAAGTTTGGTAAATGTCTATGTTTAATGTCTCCCTGAAACCAAAGTGGATTTAACGATGCCGTCTCCCTATCTGTCCGTCTGTCTGTATCTCGGACTAGAACTGAAACCATTTTACCGATCGGGATATAACATCGTATCTAGGCTTTTCGGAAGGTTCTCACTAAATATTTTTGGAATTATATGTCTAATCCTAAAAATAAGTGTAGTTTATTTACTTGTCAAAATATAAGAAAATGTATTTTCTAGAAATTAACTAACGATTTAGATTTTTTTTAAAAATTCTAGTCACTATTTACATTATAAACGAAATTGAAAATTAACCAATTAGATACCTTACCTAAGAGATTATCTCCAATTTTGATAATATTTACGCATTCATTTAATATACGAAATAACATACCATTGCAGATTTATTGTAGGCTACTCTTAAGAATGAAAAGTATTTTATTTGAAATATATTTTTATAAAACAAATAATTTATGAGCTATTGGAAAATATATTTTTTAAATTCTTAGCTATTGGAATTTGATTGCTATCTTTTTAGGCAAACACACATGTTACTTTTTTAACAATATTTTTCTGTAACACTGTTTATTATTTCACTAAGCTGTTTGGTTCAATGTTTCTAAAACCATGTATTTTATCTCGTTTCATTCTATGGGGTGTTTTGAGTAAATATCTTCATTTTTAGTTAAAGCAATGAGAAAGTTGGTATGGTACACCGTAAAATTTATTTAGAACTAAATTTAATTTATGATTTAGTAGATTAAGAGACAACATTTTTTGAAGTAAAAGTAAACTATTTTTTAAGGAGTTGTGTAAGTTTTTCAGGTCGTACTGCTCATTCTGGATATTCATATAAGATCCAAGGTTATAATATAATGGGTGTACGATTTAAAGAAATGCACCAGAATTCTTCTTGGGCGAGAATATATGAAACCATTGAATTAAATATTACTGTAATGGAAGCTTCTACCTTTGGTTCAACCATTTAGTATAGAATTTTGTGAATGTGAGGAATGCCAGGTTTCCACCGTGGTTCGGATTCCACGTTAAACTGTAAAAATGGATACAATTATTTGATTTATATACAAGTTTTTAACAAACCAATTAGATTTTAACAAATTATCCCAAACACCAAAAATATTTATTCCCTTGAAAATAATAAAAGGACCAATAATGTTGATTCCTGAACGATGACAAGAGCGGTACTATTATATTTTACCCCTCAGGAGATAAGTAAAAGAGGCCCATACTACGTGTGAAACGATAATAGTAACATTTTTTAATTTTATTTCTATCACACATTTTAAATGTAGAGTCGAGTTGAGAATAAACCCTCAGGGCTCGAAGGAAGTACTCCAGCTTCTTCTAACCGGTTGCCTCTCTTTATTACTATTATCGTGCTTGTTTTTTTGTTTGTCTTAACCTGTAAGCCTGACCCGCCTGCCGGGAGTATATGCCAGAGATATCATGCATTCAACCTCCCCTCAAGGATAGCATGATCCTCCCTCGGGTGTTTCCGTGACAGTTCGGGCGGCTTTTTGGCGGGGCGCTGAAAACGCTAGGGTCCAGCAACTTCCAGTTGGAGAGTTCCAGTAGTGGCCGCGCGGATGTCTTTAACGGTTGATCTTTCACTCGTTTGTCGCAACAAACTTAAAACTGACTGTCAGGGGAGACACCTTGCCGCTCTGTTGAGGAAAATGTTTTTAAATGAACCATGTGGAAGTTTACAATTTTACACTTTTTGTTTCGATAAATTATCGTACCTTTCGTGAACTGATTAAATAGTAAAATATATATAAAAATAACAGCGTATTTACGTATTTTTTTCATGATTGATCCAATAATGGATATATTTTACTTTGCCTATTTCTAAACATTATCTATATAAGAGTGGATTCCAAACAAAATAGAACAATGTTTTTACAAGGTTATTTAAAACGTTCTATTTAGTGACAAGTTTATTCCAACTCCTCAAGTGGATTTGTTTTATTTTATTAATGTTATTATATGATTTCTATATAGACTTTTAAATAGTATTAATCTTTATTGTTTTATTGTAATATTTTATTACTTTTGTGTGAACTGGGCTTGGAGGAGAGAAATAACAGTGCGTTTTAAGAACAGTGACGTGATCGGGATTCGAAACCCCAGCGCAGTGCAGTGAAGTAATGTATTTTCGAGTGAGGGTCGTGTTTACACCAGTTTGACAAGAATATTTTTTTTAGTGGTTTTGCATTATATTTTTAATTTAATTTTGTTTTATAAACATATATAATCGGGGTGGATGTTGGTGTAAATTGCTGTTCTAAACACTACTATGGGGACGAGAAAACATTTCGGAGGCGTTTCCTCGAGACGGAGACATTTACTTTTCTTGCTGATGGTTTTCCTTAGGGAAATCACCGGGAAAATTTTGGATGAGGAAACAGGTAAATGTAAAGTTTTTTTCTTATTTCACAAGGCTTCATGTTTCTTCACAAGCTTTAGCATAAGCATTTAATACACTATCGAGCACGTAGCTCTCATATATGATTACTAAAAAAAATACCTCCCTTTGAATCCAATTGCTTACATTCTTTAAAAATTAAAAATGGGTTAAGATATGTCTTTTTTTTATTTCAAGATTCAAATAGTTTTAAATGGAGTGAATACGAATAGTCATAATATAAAAATATTGTAATATTTGTACTTTAAAATAAACTTGTAATACTTAGGCCAAATCTTGGTTTAAATATTATTAGTATTATTAACACCGTGTCTTACTACCCGTTCGGGTTATACGCACTTACGCTAATGTGTAATGGTAGGGTGATTGTGAGATGAAATGGAGGACCTACAGTTTAACGTGGAATCCGAACCACGGTGAAGGCCTGGCATTCCCCACATTCACAAGATGTATTGTCAGAGGTAAAGGAAGGGTTTGGTGATCAGATAAATCTTTGCCGGGACCGAGGATTGAACCCCGGCCGCCAGCACAGAAGTCTGACACCTTACCCCTAGACCACCAGGTCATTGGGTTAAATAAAGTTTAAAACTAGAATATAAATTTATTTTAACAATATATTCTTTAATGTTAAGAAATTAATCATAGTTTGAATCATACTACTACGTACTTGTACATAAATTTAATTTAAGACTTTTTTTTAACATCGTATCTTACCACCCATTCGGGTTATACATTTAAGTACTGATTCCGCTAATGGGTTAGGAATTTGGACAGGTTGAATTTAGAGGAAGTGAGTTTGAATTTGCGTGGAGGGAGAGTCGAAAACCATTTAGGACAAACCACCCCCAGTTCACCCAAGCGATATTCAAACCTTGATCTCGACGTCCTCGGCAGTCTAGCTCAAAACGAAACTAGCGCGTTAGTCAACTACTCCACTGAGGTGGGCTTTAGACCTGTTGGACAGTTATTAGTTTATTTTGTTTGGGCAATATTTTAAGATAAATACTTTCATAACATTAAATTTGGTTTATGTTGCTAATGTTATATGGCACTTCATTTGTCCTCTCAAAAATGTTTGAATGACTATTTTCAAACCAGATAATGTGACAGGCTTTGGATCGAATTATAAGGGTTCGATTTATGAAACTGATTTTTTTAAAAACATAATTAATCTTTCAACTACTTTTTTAAATAATTACTTTGACTAGTATTTCAATCACACTTTAATAGACTTTGCTCTAAAAATTAATGTATTAATTTATTGCTCGTTACTTTCTCGTTCACGTGTCCACATTACACACAACAGTGTGACACTATATTTTGACTCCAATTCACATAATGTAATTTTTTTGAAAGCACCTCGTCTTACTATCCGTTTGGATTATAGTCTTACGCTTATGTACTAATCGCGCTTATGATATTAGGAACTAGGCCAGTTATATTTAATGGAAGTGTATCCACATTTGCGTGAAGGGAGTGTAGGTAACTATTTTGAAAAAAATAATCACTATCTAGCAGTTATCATTCTAATTTACAGCGAGAGTAACGCTTTAGACTATTCAGACACCGAGGCGGATAGATTGTTATATTTAATTTAGTTTATTTCATAGTGACTCAATAATTTTTTTATTGACTTTATGAAAGTGTAAAAATCAATCATTTGAAAATAATGTTTTGTGTATAATTTAAAAAAACTTATGAATTATAGCTCAATATAAAACTTATTACAGTACTGTCAAATTTTAAAATCAATATCCTACTATATTTTTGTTTTAGTGGTGAAAAATCTCAAGGTTATTGTCAACCTAGTTCTTTGCTGAGAAATTTTATCACATAGAATGTGCCCGTTACGTAATTACGTTTTGGAAAATAAACGTGCCTGCAACTATAGACAGCACGTGCGTGGAACTTTTAAACATTGTCCCATAAGGGAGTTAATCACTATTGTTGTGAAAGATACTGAAAGAATGTTTGCACATTCTCATGTAAGTAAAGTGATATTTTTCATTGTTAGATACTCTATGTATATTTTTGTGTATCTTATAAATGTTTCAATTAGGTTAGTTTTATTGAATTGAATTTATTTGATAAATACTTACGGTAAAACTATTTCTCATTTTTCTTTTATAATTGTATTTTTACATTAATACGATTCCCAATTATATGTTTGTAAATATTAAAACTGTTTTCTGACACAATTATTTTTGCCACAATTAAAATACAACTTTTAAAGTATGTTGGTACATTTCCTCCCGGGCACCCTCCTAAGCCATATCTAACTTCAGTGGTATTCAACCCGAGGCACGCTAAGGCACCTTACGGGATAGGGCCCTATACAACATCTATGTAGGTTATTTTATTTTATGATAAACACTGAATGAACAAAGTCAGATCCTGGACCAGTTTCATAGTCAGACTTAGTACACCTCAAATGCGGCGCTTCACTGAATTCAAGACGACACTTACCTAAGCTCGAATGAAATGGTCCAGTTTCGGTTTCACATATGAAACTGGCCCATTCCATTCCTGATCTAGGTAAGTGTCATCATTCATGTATTTAATATATCACAGCACTTAAGGTGTACTAAATCTAGCTTTGAGGCTGGTCAATTCCATTCTGCTCTAGGTAGGTGTCATAATGTATTTAGTATATCATAGCACTTAAGGTGTACAAAATCTAAGGTTGAGGCTGGTCAATTCCATTCTTCTCTAGGTAGGTGTCATAATGTATTTAGTATATATACCACCGCACTTTAGGCTTACTAAATCTGACTACGAAACTACGAAACTACTCAGGGAAAACATAAAAACTCTCGCTAAACTCAACCTAAATCCACTACCTCCTTGTCGCCTGTTAACTATACAATACGAGACTGTCTTTTCCCACGTGCCACAAGTGCAGGTACCGTCTTCATAAATGGGATATACAGTAGCCCCATGGCTTCTTTGGTGCTGACTGACAGCTCACAGCTAACAGCTGACGGCTTTGAAAAGCTACCAGACCAAATTATGTATCCCTACGCCGGACCATATGATCTGCAAAAACATTTGTTTAGCAGCTGTCACTTCTGACAGTCAAAATGAAGGTATATACCTAAATGTTGACTGTCAGAAGTCAGCTGTGAGCTGTCAGTCAGCACCAAAGAAGCCATGGGGCTACTGTAGAAGAGGATGGTGGATGAAAGAACTACACTCCTAATTCTGCCTGACGAGATCCAAACAGTGACCTCAACACAGTATTTAACTATTCATATACCTCAGACTCCGTAACCACCATTACGGATCTAAATTCCTCTCTTGAACATAAAACTAAATTTAACCAAGCACACCAATAATAAATCGAATTATGCGTAAGCTCAAGTTAACCTTAAGCAACACACAACATTTTATTCATAAATGCGTTTAACACATTGAGTTATTAGCGACTTAATCTAAGGAATTAAATACCCGCCTCGGTGGCGTAGTTAGCTAACGTGCTAGATTCGTGCTGCGCTAGATTGCAGAGGATGGGGAGATTGAGGTTCGAATCTTGGTCGGGCAGACGGAGGAAGGTCTTTCCTAAATGGTTCTCCACTCCACACAAACGTGGGTTCACTTCCTCTAAAATCAATCTTCCCAATTCCTAATAACCCTTTTAACGTTATTAGTACTTGAGGGTATAACCTGAACGGGTAGTAAGACGCGGTGATAAATAAAAAACGAAATAAAATATTAGAAGAATAACTTAGAAAAATATACCTGCCAGACGATTGTTAACCTGTTTGGTTTATCGAATGATACACATATTCTAATTCAACATTTTTAATTCCAAATGAATTGGCGTGTTATTTCATAGTTTAGTAAGACGATGTGACAAACCAGATTATTGTAAAACATTGTGTAACACTACAAACCAGTGCGCCCAAAAAGGGTTAAAAATCGATGACAATGAAGTCAAATACCTCTACCAACACCTTTGACGGATATTTAATATCTGTTTATATTAGTATGTGCATAAAATTAAGCTCAATGTTGCGACTGGAGAAATATTTGAACTATTTAAGGCCAAAAAAAATGTAATGTTCTAAAAACTGTAAAATTACTCAAGTTCCCTTAAGCGCACCATAGCAAAGAAACACGGACCCACGTAAATCCCCTCCCTCTCCACACCTCAGCTCATATTGCATGCCATTTTATGTACCCGCTAAACCATTCGGGACGTATGTTTACTGCTTACGTCTGGTTTTTTCAACACTACTTCACTCGCCGACTTGATAGCATAACCAATCCCATAGTAGAGTAGTCGTTGCACCTGTCTACCAACCTAGTGATCCCGGGTCAGATTCCCGGTTAGTACAAAAGGGTTTTACCCTTGTAAGTAGAACTATTCCCATGGTTACTAAGGTCTGGTTAGGCTTAAGCAAAGTTAAATAATTTCTACTGGTTACATACTCTCATATTCATTATTATCATCATCTCATATCATCGGGACATGGAAAGAGCGCCCACTGAAAGAATGTACGGTTAGTGCATTTGGGCGTCCCCTGGGCAGTGATATATAAGTACAGTACCGATTAGCTGTCCCACAAATTTGGTTACGTTTGGTGGATCTCAGATGTGCATACATAAATAAGCCAAAGGGTGTATTTTTTGGGCTTACTAGTAACACACAAATAGAAAGACAGACAAACATTCTAAAAATGGATTATTTGGCACTATTATCTTTATACTACCAAAGAAAAACCCCGCAATAATTCAAGTTCACAAACAACCCTTTGTGTTTTACTATTTGTATAGATTTACTATCTAAGATAAACAATTGAAGTAAATTGAAAACATCGTTTGGTATTAAGCACCCTTTCACACAAAATAGATTGGTGCTGTTGGTTTTATACAAATAAACAAAACCAAATAAACATAATTCATAACCGACAACATGGAATATTTGAACTATAGCTAAATATAAAACGAAAATGCAAACACAATTATATTGTCTCTTTTACGTAGAGGCATTGTGCAATCAACACCAAAATAACTTCTTCAGATTTATTACCGAGGAAACAAAACTAAACAAATCTCATTTACACGAAAAACCAGAAGAAAAAAAACCCATAAAAAATACTAAATTTAAGACGCAAATGTACGCACACATAATTTCATAGGAAGCGCCATAGTTGGCTGCTAGAAAAATTATTAGATCTACTTTTACGTGTTCATATATTAGACCATGTCATTTGCAGCAGTCACAATATATAAATATTATCAATAACTATGAAATGACACTAATAGAATAATAATAATTTTTCATTTTTGATCTTAAAAATCATGTTAGTATCTAATAAAAGGCCCTTCCTTTCAAAACTGGACTGTAGTCACGTTTCTCAACCAGTTTATTGGACGCAGGTCGTCCGATAATCGTTCCGATCATCACCTACTTTCCGAATAACATATAACTTAACTCGAGCTGTTGTGCCCTCCAGGGTCAATGTTTTGTTCGAAGAGAGTAGCAATTTAGTACGACCTTGGTCCGAAGCTATGCTTAAAACAAGGGTCACGGCTAATCGCAATAATCTAACAGCGTGAAACTATTACTATTATTATCACAAGCATATTGACTCGATAATCAGCTTCGGGGTCTGCGTTTTTATGTGAACTCCGTTCGCACCAGTCCTTATAGTTATGTGCGTCGTTTACTTTACGCTAGAATATCCTCACAATGCAGTATTTCGTATGGAAACGGCAGTTATGAAGATTCAAAATTACCAAGCTCCTCAATTAGCTTAAATGTTATAAATGGTGAGCTTATTAAAGAATGGCTTTATTTGTTTGAGAAAGACTAATTTTCTGTTTTCCAACCATTTATTTTGCTCTAATAACAGCGATATTTTGAGTTAAACGTTGCAAAAAAACAAAAGCTATACCTTGATTTTCTTACGAAAGGTCATTTGGAACAAATTTTCGAGAAAAAATACAATCTTATTTTTCACTTTTAACATTTTATTATTAATGATTATTTTAGTATCTATCAAAACTGACATCCGTATATCACGTTACTCAACGTATCCATAGGTGAAAGTATATCTTTTAACTCTTTTTAGCGGTCAAATATGTTAGATAGAAGAAAGTTAGGGGATAATTTCTCCTTTTATTTATTAAAACATTGATTATAAAACCTAAAATGTAAGGTTTGTGGTTTTATAAGAATATAATATACTTTAACCTTAATTTTTGCGTAAACTGTATTTTAAAATCATAAACCAATTTTTAAATAACGCACTATTCATGGACGCCTGCAGAGTGACTCAATGCTCCGGTAGGTGACCCCCTTAAGTTGTTAGAGTAATTTACCAGAGGTAGAGGGTACCGTGTTTCTATCCCGGGTGACATGGAGCCAAGTTTGCGTGGAGGAATATTGGGAACACGTCTAGGAAAAGTTATCTTAACCACGTAAGGCCGGGACTGTAACCCCAACCTTCCCGTCAGAAACCTACCAGGACAAGCTTATTTGATGCCCTAGTCAGCCTGCCCATGGATGTGGATCTAATAAACAATTATTATTATTATTATTATTATTATTATTATTATTAGCACCACGTTTTACTACCCGTTCGGGTTGTATGCACTTACGCTAATGTGTAATGATAGGGTGATTGTGAGATGAACTGGAGGACCTACAGTTTAACGTGGAACCCGAACCACGGTAGAGACATGGAATTCCCCAAATTTGATCTATTATTATTATTATTATTATTATTATTATTATTATTATTATTATTATTAGCACCACGTCTTACTACCCGTTCGGGTTATACGCACTTACGCTAATGTGTAATGGTAGGGTGATTGTGAGATGAACTGGAGGACCTACAGTTTAACGTGGAATCCGAACTACGGAAGAGGCATGGAATTCCCCAAATTTGATCTAATAAAGCTGTAAATATTTTTGTAATGGTCAATCGCCCTTCCATCCAATTCGTACATACCAAGGTGGTAGATAGAATATAATTATAATATAAAATTTACTGCCTTAGTTTAATTTAGCTTGCAAGTCGTGTACTGAAGAAATATGTGCTCTAAATGGGAATATAACTCATGCCCAAAGAGGTGATTCGTTGATGACTAGAGCCCTCAGCCATGGACAAGGTAACAAGCGTGTTATTGCGCAATAAGTCTACTAGACTGTGTGTTTTTTCTTACTTGTGGAAAGATTCCTCTCTTATATCAGTGACAAAGTCTGACAAAAGGAACGACACGGTCTGTGGACCTTTTCCAGTTGTAAAGATGCTCGCCTGCTGTGAAAAACAACCGGGGGTATTCTACGAGGGCTGGTGTCTTCATTTTGTAAGAAAGTTTTGCTAGCATCCTCTCCCTTGTTATCTAATAAAGAAATTAGCATAAAATATAAGTAAATGTATGTTGGAAAACAATCTAAAACCCTGTAACTGCCCATATTTTGTACAAACTTTTTTAACATTGCTCAATCTCTTTTTTTTTTAGTCTATATATTTTTATGTTAAGAAATTTAATAGCTGGAATCGAGTTTCAAAAATACTTTTTGTTTCACCGCATCTTACTACCCTTCAGGCCAGTATGTATTTTCATACTAACGAGTAGAGGCACAAAAATGAGCAATTTTAAACATTTTTTTTTAAATGGGTGACCTGGCGGTCTAGGGGTAAAGTGTCAGATTTCTGTGCTGGCGGCCGGGGTTCAATCCTAGGTCCCGGCACAGATTTATCTGATTACCAAACCCTTCCTTCACCTCTGACAAGACATCTTGTGAATGTGGAGAATGCCAGGCCTCCCCCGTGGTTCGGATTCCACGTTAAACTGTAGGTCCTCCATTTCATCTCACAATCACCCTACCATTACACAATAGCGTAAGTGCGTATAACCCGAACTGAAATGCTTAGTTATATTAATAAATAGCTGCTGTCTCCGTTCTTCGCACGCGGGACCAATAAAGTAGCTTTGTTATTTTTAGTAAATAAAATAAACACAGGGAAGAGTAACCAAATCCTAAATTATGTTTAGTAATTAATCCTTTATTGGTTTAAATTGTGATACAAAACACGAAAGTAAGCTGAATAATACACAATGTCAAAATAGGGATATAATCTGAACTCGTTTTAAAAGATGACATTTCTGTTAAAGATTTGAGCTATAACTTCTCCATCCACACTGCTTTGAAATCTCTTCTGTTGTTGGTGCTAATAAAAAAGAATGTCACAGTATAAGCAATGTTTAATAAAGGTTTGTAATTAAATCCAATAAAAAGTCTATTAGAATTTTTTTTACATCATTTAAACCATTAACCTTTCATTCTTTTTTGTATCCCTTTTGGTCCTCCTGCAGCTTTTTAATAACTTAATTTTTTTACTCCTTTTAACACATATACCCCTTTTTTATTAATTTATTATTAATTCTATTTATACTTTTTTTTTTCTTTTTGCCATTTTATACATATACATTATACATATACATATACATTACAATAAACATCTCAAAATAAAAATTGCTATGCATGTCCTTAAATACCCACGCTAAATTTGGTTAAAATTGGTCAATGAGTTTAACAGTAATCGTACAAATAGATATAGAGAAAAATTACAAATGGTGTAGTTAAAACAGGATCTCGCTGTGATTTTTCTAAATAACATTTTGTAGCTTTTAATTTTTTTAAATAATATGGCACTTTATTCTTTATTAAACTAATATATTATAAACTATGTTTTAGTTGTTCTTTTAAGAAATACCGCAATGTATATTATGGATAAATACAAACGTACTAAGAAACTGAAGGATTGTCTATGCTAGCCAATCCGGTTTTCGAGATCAAAGTTGTATTTACTTATAAGCCTCTCTTCTTCAACACTACACAGAGTTTCCCGTATTGTTTCTAACGCTTCATGTTCGAATGCACGTATGGGAATCACATAGCTAGTAGCAACTGAGTTAAATACACGTTTACGACTTTTTGAGATTATGAGAAAGTGTACATTGATAGTACTTAAATCCATCTTCTTTTGTTAAAGGCAAAGGTTGGCAATTTGCGCTTACTGATTAATATTAGTTACTATTCACTGAACTTAAACTTTGTACTTGATAAATAATAATCTTTTTGTGACATAACACAAAATTAGAAGATTTTTCATGCAAATAATTCAATTTCTGAGTAAAATATTTGTTCCATGTAATAGCATTATATTTTAACTAAAATTGCTGGGTTTTACAAATATATATTTAAAGATATCACTTGCAAATCATTTCGATTTTATAGCTAATGAAAATTTTTCTTACCTATAGTAATGGAGTATGAATGAGAAAGGTAAAATTTAGAAGAAATATACACGCTTTTACGTGTATGGAAACTAAATCATTAATTTGGTGTTGGGCGTAATGTACTAATAAATAAATAAATTCATAAATAAAAGACCATAACACAAAAGGCCTATTTATTTTCTAATTAATGTGCTGGCTATCAGTGATTAAGCTATCCAACTTAGAGGTAAAGGACGAGGAAGATGAATTTTAAACACGTATACAGTTCTTCTTGGGGATTGGATGCTCAACTCAAAACATGTGGAGATCGTGGTGGAAAAGGGGAATAACCTCAACTCACAAGATCAAGGCTCGAACTACAGCCTTATTGGTTAAATACACTATACCATACACTGACCCTACCTTGCTATTATACTTTTAGAAGGTTTTAATCGTTACAGTAAATATCAGCTTAAATAAATGAATTTGTTATAGCACATTTTCTGTGATGGAATAATAGAATAAATCCATTCAAGAGAGCCAACCAACATATATTTTTATGTTCTATATAAAGGTAAATACGAAAAAAGGGTAGTTAAGTAGGAATACGCATCGTTAAGGTGGGGTTTGGGTCGGGGGAGCTACACATTTTAAGAAGGAGAATCACAGCCATGGAGGAAGCGAAGAAGCAGCCCTCTTGGGAAATCTGTGCCGTGCTAACAGTGAGCATTTCTCACTCGATCCAGACGGGACTCGAATACGCTAACATTGTAATTCACTACCGGGGTGAAGGGTTGAATTGGTGAGAATGGGGGGGGGGG
>CABFOV010000159.1:178426-197071 GCA_902141375.1 Timema poppense | reverse complement strand
ACGGCTCTGTAACTACCATGCGGGTGGAAGTTGGGTGTGAGGGGTTCAACATGAACTAAAAATATACGACTCGCAGTTTGTGCGATTTCGAAATTTAGGAAACCGCAGGGAAGACTAACGAATGAATCGTAGTAGGACTATTTGTGTGTTTTTATTAAATATTGGAGAAAATTGTTTATCACTGATTTAAGTTCTTCCCATGGGAACATACTGTATTTATATTTTCATTAAAATCTTTCAACAAATTTACCTAGGTTTGTGAAATATTGTCTTTTAAAGTTATTAAATAAATTCCAATGCTCTGGAAAACCTTGTAAAAACAGGAAGTAGTTTGTGTCCGGGTGAAAACGAGGGGAAAAAAAGGAAATTCAGAAAAAAACTTAAATAAATATTGGAATTTGTATTAATTTAAGATTTTGGGTTGTAAGCTTTAAATTGTAGTGTCTAGTAGGGAAAAATAAGAGAACCGAAGAAATAAGCGTGCTTGTTTGATTACTGTAGTGTACATGTTTTAACTAACCTCTCGAAAGCTTTTATCCTTGATGCGTTAGTTCACATAATAATTGCTTAAGTTTCCCCATAAAATTCAAAACATTATTTTATAAATTCCAATGGCATAACTTCAAAATAGTTATTTCTATAAAAAACGAAATTTCATTCTTTTACAGAACTTATTTATTTTTCTACAAATATAGGAATTCTTTCTTTAAATCATTTAAAATCCAGAGAATTCTGTATTGAGAGATAAGGTGCAAATATTAAATTATTGACAATAACTAAACAGATGCCTCATTGAGTGTAACGATCTGTGAAAACCTTGTTTGGTTCAGACTAAATACTAAAAAAAATTTGATAGTATATGTTTATACCTTTCTGCTTATAGCTTTTATTTCACATTACCTCTTACGAACACTTATGACCATTTTAAAGTTTCTTGTAGTTGTAATAATATTCCGGTAGGAAGAAACTTCTAGAGAATACAAAAATTGTTTCGCGGTCAATAATGATGACACTCTACTGTATTATTATTATAAGTGTCAGCTGGAAATCTGAAAATGTACATTTTATGGATATTAATTTTTTCTACAAAGATATATAACATATTTGATGAAAGATTAAATGTAAGTAGTAAACATAAGATGTGTAGACGAAAAAGAGAAACGATGGTTAAAGTGGGGATATAGGGATTGTGTGAGAAAGCCAGTATATTCTTAATTTTTATAGAAAAAAAATTTTTTTTGACCAAATAAAATAAAATTTTGCTTTTTAAAAACATATATTTTTTCAAATAGTAATATCTACAGTTTTTATTGTTGGTCAGAGTATAGCAGCGTTAGATGACAAACTTTTTAAATGAAGAGAAAAAGAATTAAATTCCAGGACACCCTTGACAGTTTTCCAACAAATGCTTATATTACCATGTGTATAAAATTAAACTCTTTGTTATACTGTAACATTATTTGATATATATTGAGAGTAAAAAAAGTTTTTATATAAAAACGGTACAAAAACTTACCTTTTCTCGCGTCCCCTATACACTCACCTTAATTTCAGGAACTTTTTTAGGTTTTATAAGTTTTTTGAGGCCCAAAAACATTGCCGACACCATATTTATACCGCCATTTTATTATCTATGCCGATATCCTTTTTCAACACGAATAAATAATCTTAATTTTTAAGAACAAAATCAAAATCCTTCATTTCATTATTTTATTATTTTTAAGCATTACTGTTCACTCAAAGGATTCTGACAAGTTGATATGATCTTAACTATAACTTTAAAATAGAGAAAAAGGTAGACTATATTAATAATGTATCTGTACAATCTTAAAAACTAAACCTTTCAATTTAATTTACTTCTAACACACAGTCTAAAAGAGCACATCACCAAGAAAGTACCTAAAAAAATTGAGAAAGTACCTAGAAAATGGAACTTCACTTTTTTTAAGGCATCAAAAGTTGAACTAAAACTTTAATTTAATTTACGAAGCAAAGTTATATTGAACACAAATATATTATTTTTATTATTTGACTGCCTAGGTAGGGTTTTATTAAGTATCGACCAAAATGTTAAGGTATTAGGACGTTAAAGCATACATATACTCCATTCACGGTAGAAATTACTCTCTGAAAGGTTTTTTTCCCCTACCAATATCCTACTATATAATATATTATGGTAGAGAAAAAGACCTTTCAGAAAAGAATTCCTACGGTAAACGGACTTTAACTTTTAAAAAGGCTCCTAAATTTACATGATTGAAGAGAGTGAGAGTATCAGTATATTGTACTGATGTTAGAGGACGTGTGAGAAACCTCCCAACTATTTTTTTTTTCTTCTCTGTGACCCATAATTTACTTTATACCCTTATAACGTGGTTCATATCGCCACCATCATTCCAGTAAGTTACCGCGAAGCACACAAAATTAATTTCTTCCCCTTCCCCGCGTTCCCCATCTGTCGGTTTTCCGAACCCTACCGTCATTTCCCTGACCCCGTACTTTTCCCCTTCTCTCCCCCCCTCTTTGCTTCATACACCATAACGCACCCCCCCTTCTCTTCATATTATGTTTAGGAACTTTTGTCCTTTTAGCTCCATAAAGTTTAGGTGCATCACAGACATTATAACCACCATACATGAACAAACTTGGGTGATATTAACTAAACATAATAAAACACTAAATTTGTCTGACAATTTGAAAGTCTATCATATTGATTGTTTCCAGTAAACTCAAACGTACTCATTGGATTGAGATGGAACGTCTTCTGTCGTACTTCTTATTTTTTTTAAGGGAACGGGTTAAGCTATATATCATCATGATATCTTATCAGCTAGAGAAGCGGTGTCAAAAAAAAATCGACTGTTAGTGTGGTTACATTTGCGTCTTAAATTTTGTACAATTCAAAGATATTAACTTTCTATTTATATATCTTCTTTGGAAACCAGGGGGTTTGTAAATATCAACAAATCAATCATCAATATCCTTGTTTTGTGATATAAACAAATGTGTAGAATAAATATACAGGCTAATTTAACAAGAAAACGTATTGTGTATGTTATTGGCATTTTTTATAGTCAGCTAAAGGTTCAAAACTACATAGGCCTAGTAGGTTTACAGTGTTTTTATGTTCTTGAGTGGGAACTAGGTTTATTTCTTGATATAACGCCTACAGCACAATTTGGTTTGGTATTTGTGGGTGCCTATAATAGATTACTTCTTTCGATTTTCTTCATATTTCTCTGACAGCTTAACTCAATCGGTGGCCTGTCTGTCTACTGAGTTAAGGTTCCTAGGTTCGATTCCTAGCATAGCCGAAAAATTTGTCTTTGGAGAAATGTGAGTTAAGATGAAGTGATGGCCGGGGATTGGGTGTTATATCTGTTCTGGATTTAAGTTATTTTATAATTCGTTTGCTTATATAATCAGTCGGTTCATAAAGTGCACGTTAAACATCTCAAATAAATTTAAAAACACAAACCTCATTTTTATTTTTTATATATTAAATTGAAATTATTTATTTTTGTGTTCATTGAAACAATGCTTTGGTCGATTTTAGCGTGCTTAAATTTTCGACCTAAATTTATTTATGTTTTCAATAATTTTATGCATTCATATAAGAAGGTTAATAGTGTTTGTTTGACAAATGAACACGAATAAGTAAGCTTTCACCTGTCGTTTGATCTGTTATTTTCATAATCAAGGTCAGATCTATATTCTGGCATGGTGCTTAACTATCAGTAAACAATGCATAACACCCAGTGTGTAATTAATATTTAAAATAAGACTAATTATTAAATTCAATGACTCAAGTCTAATAGTAAATAATCCCTATCCTACAATGCACAATTTACAATTAAAATACAACAATCTTTTCTGAAATATTGGTAGTGATTGTCTTTAACTAAGAAGATAAACAAATTGGCTTAACCAGTTGTCCCTACTATATGAAGTCCATAAAAATAACTTTCCTTAATGCTTAACTCGAAAAAAAAAAGTTAAATAAATTGTATTATTTAAATATAACATTAACCTAATTAAAGTGATCTCTAAACTATTAAGTTAAATTTATTTTCATTTACTTCTAATTTAATTAATTTACATACATATATAATAAGAATCTAAGCTATGTTTGAACATTCAAATTTTTATGGAGTTTCTATTTTTTCTGGTAGTATAAACGATTAGAAGACGAGTATAATGGTATGTCTCTTTATTTGTTTGTTTTTTGTTGATAGTGAACTCAAAAAAGAACTTATTGAATCAAGACGGGACTTTTCCTGTCGCATTCCTTATTTTTTCCACTAATAGGTCACGATTACACTATCTCCTTAACGAGCGCACTCATTATACTCTTAGAACACATACACACACTCACTAATCTATATCACAAACTCACTACACTGTTAAACACACACAATCACTATTCTATAACACACATTAACTACACGATTAAACACACACAATCACTATACTATTAACCACACACTCAATTACAGTTACCCACACCCACACTCACTCGCTCAGACACAAACAGGCTTATTCTCCTTTACTCACACATGTTATAAACATGTACACACACGCACGCGCCCGCACGCACACAAGCGCGCGCACACACACACACACACACACACACGCGATATTCAATTAAACATACATATGGAATATATAGGAAGTGGTGATGAGTAATATGGTTTTATAAAGTGCAATAGCATCAGCGGGGATAGAGGGTGATACAACCATAGTAATAAATGAAATATCCGCAGTTCGCAAAATTGAGATTCGAACTTTAAACTATTATATTTTATTTTAAGGCTGATTCTCTTAGTCCCATGGATGTAGATTTACTTGTAAATGTAATATAACTTTTTATTTAGTTTGATGGGTGACTTGGCAGTCTATGGGTAAGGTGTCAGACTTCTGTGCTGAGGGGTCCGGGATTCAATCCTCAGTCCCCGCACAGATTTATCTGATTGCCAAACTCTTCCTTCACCTCTGAAAATACGGGTAGTAATCACAACTTGTGAATGTGTGGAATGTCAGGCCTCCACCGTGGTTCGGATTACACGTTAAACTCTAGGTCCTCCATTTCATCTCGCAATAACCATAACATTACACATTAGCGTAAGTTCATATAATCCGAATGGTTAGTAGGACGCGGTGCTAATAGTAATATTTAGTTTGCTAAACTAGTTTATTGAGCTAGCAAATTTTGTGCTCTTTAAAAATCCACCCATGAGTCATAGGTTATCTTGTGTCCACTTCGTGGAAATCTTCCAATGTATATTTTACTTAGTTTTTAAAGTTAAAAAAAGTTTGCCTTTGAGGTGTGATGGTTAATATCGGGTGTGGCTTAAAGAAAGGTCTGATACATAAATATTTGCTTGTTCATAACATATCCGGGAGAGGGGGTGGAGGGGGAGGTGGACTAACATTTTTATAGGGGTATTAATAGTTGCGGACGTATACCTAAACACAGATTCAAGTGTAGCCAATATATTTGAAGGCATGGAAGATAATCTAGACATTTGGTATTTAAAATCGACCTATGCAAAATTATCATAGTTTTAATTTAATGTAAACATATTTTTTCTCATAGTATAAATAGTTTTAGTCCCAGAGAGATATATATGTAGCCCTTATAATGTATTCATTCTTAAGGTGGGATTGAATTGCTGACAGAAGAGGCCAGTGTTTTTACAGTTTCTATAACAAAACTTTTTTTTTTATAAAATAATTAAAATATTGCTTCAGTACAAATGTATAGTTTAATTTTCTTCACGTGGTGTGATCAACAGTTCCTGAATATCTGTCATGAGCATAACAGCATTAGATGAGAAACTTTTTAAATGAAGAGAATGATTTGTCATCAAGTTCCAGGACACTCTTGAAAGATAATCAAGAACTGTTGAGGTTATCATGCGAAGAAAATTAATCTTTATTTTGTGCAGGAGGATTTATTTATTTTGACCAAAAAATTGTTTTGCCACAAAAAATTTTAATTCACTGGCTTTTTATCACATCCTCTTCCATCCCAACTTATGAAACCCAATTAAATAAATAAATGCCTCGTTTAAAACTAAATGGTATTGAAGAGAATATCTATTTTAATTATCTATTATGCACAAATTGATATCAACTTAATATAAACCAACAAATTGTACTAAAATGTATGCTTAAATATAATATCTATATTGTAATGAATTATATATTTTAGATTTTCATAAAATATTATATTTAATATATATATTTTATAAATGCTAGAAATTTATATTAGTTATTAGAATAAGCTATACATACATTTATTAATATAACATTGTAAATCCACATTTCTTGTGTATTAAAATGTTTACATACCATAAACATCATTATAGTTTTAAAGAATGACCTGTGAACTAAGGCAAGTTTTATTGGAAATATCAATAGGTTATTATAATTTTAATAAATATTTTTGCATTTATTGGAAATAATATAATATAAATCAAAATAACTCTACACAAAACATACACTTGCAAAATTAATGGAATTGTATTTTTGTCATTACAGTGAGCTTTTCAAAAAAATATTAACGCCATTATTTTGAAATATTGGACTAACTTAGATATGGTAAATTGAGCTTAAATCAATATTTAAAATAAATTAATGGTCCTAATATATAATAATATTTTATTTATATGGTATGGATTTCCCTATTCACCACTTTAGTTTACTGCATTTATTAAATTTATATATATATATATATATAATATGCAAATATAGTTAACTAGTGAATAGGTTTTTTCAAACAAGACTCGTAGGGAATATTTACAACTTGAAATAGGTTGGCCAGATATTTAACTCTAAAACTTTTTTTTTATTTCAATGCCATAGGATTTCTTATACAACTTCTCAGAATTAAAAAACAAAACTGAAAAATATTATTTATTTGAATAAAAAAAGGGAAATGTGAAATTTACATTTTGTTCAAAATTTATCATGACAAATATAGAGAAGAAAAAAAATAGAAGTAAACTTAACAAGAAAACATGAGAAATATTTTCTTTTCATAAATATTGACTGATGTTTTCCTACGTACACAGATAGGAATCAAATTGACAAGAGAAAGAATATATACGATTGTTGTTTCCATCGCGTCAAAAATACAAATATCAAAAGTTTATCCCCCCTCCCCTTCCCCATTCTCTCAAACCCACATTTTTTATATATTTGATAAATGGTTGTTTACCAGGGAGTTGAGGATTTTCTGTCAGTGTTTGGCCTGACAGATCAGTTTTATTTTTTTGTATCGTGTGCCAAGGGCAGGGGTGTGTAGGGGTGGATATGGGTAATATTGACCTCCTACCCCTAAAATATCTTCACTTCTCTCGCATAGTATGGAGACAAATCTAGTGCGATCTATCATCATATTAGATCATTCTCCTTCATCTCCCCTTTTTAACTCTCTCCCTCGACGACTTCGCATACCCCTTTCTATGTCTCTTTGTCCCTCCTGGGGGTCCCTTACCCTACCCCCTCCGCCCTCAAAAACCTGCGTCCGGATTAACTCGGCTCATTTCGTATGCTGTGTAAGGGTAGGAGCTGTGTGTCAAGCTATGGGAATACACAAGTATTTACACTGTTTTAGGAGAAAACTGATCCAAGCTACACACACAAATATACCAAGTAACGTTCACTATAATTAAATGACATTTACATTTAAAATAAAACTAAATCTAACTTAGACTTAATAGTTCTTGGCATACCTTTATTTTTTACTGCGTAACTTTCCCAATATATACATTTTGAGAGGTTAAGGATCACTTTATAACCACGAATTCAGATAGTTTATTTAAAAAATATTTGCCTACTTTAAAATTGTTTTCTTAACATATAAATACAAAAGCCCTGACTTACTCAGTCACTGATTCATCACCATATCTCTCGAACTTCTCGACCTTGAATTTCCAAATTTGGCGGGGAGATTTCTTTCAGGGCATATGAATCCGGAAAGACAGAGCTTTGAGAAACTCAACCCCTTAGGTGGTGGATCGGATGTTGGAACATTGTGCTCATAAAAAATTTAAATATAATAGGTGTGTATTGGATTTTGGAACATTATTGTGCTAAAAAAATGAAATAGATTAGGGGGTGGATGAGATGTCGAAACATTGTGTTCATAAAAAAATGAAATAGAATAGCAGGGTAGCTGAAATTTGTTAGGAAGGTAGAGTATAATCATAAAAATAATAATAATAAACAAATTAAAATAGGGGGATGGTTCATAGTAAAAAAAACTTTTTAAATAAGCTAATCAATTAAAATTTGGCAGACAGATACAGTACAGTGATAACTCCAGATAGCAAAATAAGTCTTGAAATATAAAATTTATAATACTTGAAGAAAGGGGGTTCATAAGGCTAAACATTTCAAAAAATAATAGATCCATTCATCATTATGAAAGAAAATTGAAATTCACCACTTACTTAAAGAAATCACACTAAATATTCATGAAACTCTAAAAATTTAAAAAAATTTAATCGGCCTTCATGAAATAGGGGAAGGGGGGATAAGCAGAAAAAAAAGTCTTATAGAGAGTAACATTATTTTAAATGGTGATAGGCGGAAGGACTCCTCCACATAACAAAATTAGTATTAAAATTTAAAATTTCTTAGTGGAAGAGGGCTTCAAAATTTCCAAAATGGAAAGAATAAACTATATACCAATATGGTGGAAGATTGAAATTTGTAAGGCAGGTTTAAGGACTATCCCAAAACACCATAAATGTCTGATTTTTTTTATATCTTATAATAAGTACCAAAAAATGTAAAAAAAGTAACTCATTTTCCTAAACTAAAAAAAACTTAAAATAATAAAAAAAGAATAAATTGAAATATTTCAGTGATTGTAAAGGGATAGCCAGAAGAGTCTCTAGATATTAAATTAAAAATAATATTACGGTAAGTGGTCATGGTTGTAAAGTTCATTTACAAAACAATAATTATCAACCACTTATATGTGTGCTGAGATATTTTAAATTTTACGATAAAGTAGAAAGATCCCCCCCCCCCCTTAAATCCCAAAAATTGTTTTAAATTTATGGTGGGGAAGCAGGCCAATAAAATGGGCAAATGGAAATACACTTCTTAAACACTTTTTAATAGGATATATCGTAAAAATAGAAATATCGCAGATAACTAGAGCTTATGAAAGTTTGTTTGAATTTTAAAATTAAGAAATAAGGAATGAAAGAGTTAAGAATTTCAAAAACTGATAGATTAAAAAAAAAATCCTGATTGAAAATTTAAATATTTAAAAAAGTTAAGATGACCAATTCAAATAATCAAGCATAGAAAAATCAATGTGATTTTCAAAATTGCCTTAAAAAATTCAACGAAAAAAACTTCCATTATTATTATTATTATTACTACTAACAGCCCAGACGGTGGTCGGGCTCGGCCATCACCGGGGCTCTCGGATCTCCAGACCTGAAGCCAAACTCCGTCAAGAGTGAGGCCACCGGTCAACATTCACAAGTTGTGATTAATACACGTCTTCTAAGAGGTGAAGCAAAATTAATAGAAACATTTCTGTGTCTGGTAAAAGAATGAATTCCAATATATAAGTAAATATGTATAATAATAATAATACATTCTTTAGTGAAATTCATTCGAACTACTTATTGTTGTCCATGGTATCCCTTAAAACAATATTCATGGTATAGTGGTCAGCGCCACTGGTTAATGATCTATAAGTCCCTGGGCTCGATTTTTGATTGAAATCGTAGGTAATTTTCTCAAAAGGGGAACTTTTCCTATGGTCACCATGGTCTAGCTAGTTAGGCTTAAGCTAGATTTAAGATACCCACCTTCATAATCATTATCATCACGTCATCACCTCATTGAGGGTATAACGTGTATAAAATCTCCAACTTTCTGTTTCCATAGAGTGACTTAGTCTACATTCACAGCAACTTTACTAGTTACTGTATTTCTTACAGGAAAATATGCCAAACTCTAAAATTAAACAACTTAATATGTTGTTAGTAATAGTTAACAAGAAAATATTCTAAAATATATATTTTTAATAACGTTTTTAAATAAATTATAAACTATTTTAAGACTATGCTTTTAATAAATACACAACCTATCTACGTCTCTTCTATGTAATTAGAAGCAAAACTTTACAATTCTTTTTAATTTTATGACTTTTTTTTTTTTTGTGATTGTCTGCAAATTAATTTAAAATGAGTTTAATCCACGCAGTAATTTTTAACAAATTTGAAGGGACTTTAGGTACGGCATGGAAAAAATAATCTAAAATTTAATACCATGTTTAGTGTTTTTTTTTAAGAAACGATTATTTTTTATGTCATTAAGCTACTTTATACACGCTGCTAAAGAAGTTCATGTTACAGTAAATTATTTTGTCTTCTTAGTAATTTGGAAAATTTTAGTTCTTTCTAATCACAACTTAACATGATGAAAACTATACGCTCCCCCCCTTTTTTTTAACAACAGTAATTTACAGCCAGTATTTTTTTAAACTATCTTTAAGTATCCGAAACAACTAATTATAGAGTGATTAGTATGTAGTGGAATGATTTTTTTTACTATCGTCCAATTATTATTAGTCTGTCATCGTTTTTATTGAGTGTTTTTCACCGTGGGTATCAATTTGCCAGAAAAGGGTTTTAAAACATAGTTAAGTGGGTCAATAAGGTAATCAATTTTGTAGTATGCAGACAAATTTTTAAAAATAAATTGGATAAGCAAAAAAAACCAACGTTTTATGTTATTGTTCTAACAGGATTAATTTTTTTTTTGATATGATCATTTGTAACAGACAAATGAAACAGACTAATTGAATATGTCACACTCACTAATATTTTCGCTGAAATTGTTCTGTAACCATATTTTTGGTTCAAGTCTTCTATAAACCGTTTCAGTGGCAGCATGGTCTACGAAAATATACTCGCAATTAACTACTACCAGTGACAGGAAATCTGAGTTCGATCCCGATCGGGTGTACTGTGGGAAGCTTTTCCTAAATGGTGTCCCACTCTATCAACAAGAAAATGTGGGTTCACTTCCTGTAAGTTTCTCCTTCATTATCCCGGAGTATATAGAAAAATAAGTATATAATATTATAATCCGAATAAGTACAAAGACGCGGTGCTAAAAACAGTTGCCTACTTCTATAATCATTATAGCTATTAATCTATATCAATCCATGTAATAATTATGAGACCTGGTAAAGCATAATTTAAGGCGCTACATTCGCAGTGGACCAGAATGCCGATGATAGGGAGATGGATGTTCTAATCGCAGTCGGGTGCACTGTAGGTGGTTTATCCAAAATTGTTTTCCACTCTCACTTCATGCAAGTGCGGGTAAACTTCCTCTAAATGTAGCATTCCTAATTCCTAAAACCATAAATGAGATTAATACATAATTGTATCACATGAAAATCCGAACGTGTAGCAAATGCAGTTTTAAGGATTACATAAAAATACCAAAGTAGCCTACTCTCCTGATATAGATCCCTAAAACAAAGCCGTTAATAAACCTGAGGATAAAACTTTCTTCAAGAAATCTTAATCTTTTTATATAATTAAATTATAATTTATTTAGCACCACGTCCTACTATGCGTTTGGGTTATATACTTAAGTACTAATTACGCTAATGGGTTAGAAATTAGGAAGGTTGAATATAGAGGAATTGATTCATTTGTCACCCTGTCTATCTACCTGATCTTCTCAAGTTTTCTCCAGTACCACATTTAAAAGCTCTCCAATATTTTTTTCCCCACCTTCCTAAGAGTCCAATTTCTTGCTCCATAGAGCGCGATACTCCTATTTTAAGATTTCATCAGTTTTTTCCAAAATTCCAAAATCAAGTTGCTTGGTAGGAATAACCTCTTCTTGTTGAAAGCCCCTTTGGCCATAGTGATTCTAGACCTAATTTCCTAGGTGCAGTAGCCATCCTTTGTCAGCAAACTTCCAGGTACTTCAATTGCTCTATGTTTTCCAACACCTGACTTCTAATTTTGATTTTAAGCGGCTCTTCATTTATTTAGATCAGCATAATGTTTGACTTCCCAATGTTTATACTAATGCAATGTCTTATCTCTATCTCCTACAGCAAGTCCAACGTTTCTTGCAACTTTTTTTACTTTTTGGCCAGCAATGATATATTATCCACTTATTTTATTTTGTTTATGAAGTTTCATCCCACCCTAAAATTGCCAAGTCCTTCCGGGGAAACTCTGACCAGCCCCTTTCCACACAATTTGAATAGACTGAAAGACAAACAACATACCTTCCTAACTCCTATTCCTATCTCTACACTGTTGAGCTTTCCATCATTCATCCTCACCTTCACTTACCATCTCAGGTACAGATTTGAAATCGGATTTCTCTCCCTCCAGTCGATGCTGAAAATCTTGATTATTTCCATCAGTTTCTTCCACTTCACTACATATAATATATTGTGTCTAGTGATGAAATCAATGTAAGCATCTTCTTTTAATTCCAACATCCTTTCTGAAATTATTCCTAGTATCCCGATGGTATCTTTGGTTCCTTTTCCTAATCCAATTTAGCTTTCTTCCATAGCACTTTCTATTTTTTGTTCCAGTTGCTTGTGGATTATTCTTGCCACGATCTTACCCGATTGGGAGATGTGTCTGATTGTCCTGTGGTCACTGCATTTCTTGGCGTGTTTATTCTTCTTTAGAGCCACCATGTTTATATATAGAATGTCCTTTGGCCACTCTGCCATTTCGTAGATCTCATTTATAAGTTATGTCAGATACATTAATCCTTTGTCTCTCAGTTTCTTCATGAGTTCAGCTTGCATGTTTTCATCTCCATCACCTTTCAATCATTTACTATATCCTCTATAGACTTCTCCACACTTCACTTTTTAAAATTCTATGTCGTTTTTCTTATTTCCATACTTCGTCCTCAGCTTCAAGTGCCTGGTTCAACAGTTGCATTTCCTTTTCATAAAGTTTTTCATTATATATTTCCCAATTAGTAGAAATATCTTTATGATCCGTCACTATCTGATTTTTTGTTTTTTCCATTCCTATTGTTAACATAACATTGTTTTCTTTCCCTTACATTTCATTTTATTTCTGGTACATGAGGTCATATCTTATTTTCCTTTGCATCTCGATAATATCATCGCATAATATTCTCTCTTTATAATATTTCCTCGCTTTGTCTGTTTCTCTCTTTAACTAATTGTTTAGCTTATATATATCTTTATTTTGTTTTGATTTTTTACATTTAGTTCTTCCTTATATTTTCTTAAGCATGTATGTTGTCACCTAGGACTTTAGTGCAGTCCTCTTCACTTTCTCAACGTTGTCATTTAGCACATTAAAAAAATATATTCTTAAAGCTATTTCACTTCCCTTCCGCACTTGTATTCTTTTTCGCCTCACTTAATATTCTCTATTGAATTTCTCACAGTATCGCTCTAACTTCTTAGTTATTTTTTAAGTCACACCTTGGTTTTTTATTGATCATATTTCTAATACTTTTCAGTCCTGTTTCAATCTACGCTGCCAGCAGGCTGTGGTACGAATCGACGTCGGCCCCTGGGAATGATTTCACATCCTTAACCCCATTCCTGAATCTCTCTTTGAAAAGGATGTAGTATATTCTGTACCTGCTAATATCTCCTGGGCTTTTGCCATTTATATATATTTGTCTTCCCTTTCTTGAACCAGATGTTTGTCACCAACAGGTTATTTCTCTGGAAGAATTCGATGAGCATCTGCCCTATGTTGTTTATCTTCCCCAGTACATCTCTGACTATACTTTTCCAATCACCCATAATGATGGTTTTCACTCTCTCCCTTCCCTTCTGTTGAATAATTACTTGAATTTTATCATACATTTCTTCTACCTCCCATCCTCGTGGTCAGTTGTCACTTACGCTTGTACTATCAAAATATCCATTGGCTCACCGTTTAATTTCACAAACATTAATCCATTACTATGACACATCACTCTAATAATGTTTTAATTGTTTCACTTTTAATTACTATTACCACTCTTTTGCCTGAATTTTTTCCACCAGAATAGAACAGTGTGTAATTTTCAGACACTATGTCCACACCGCACCTTTTAATTTCCATTTTCAAACTAAAATTTCCCAGCCCTTATCATCGTCTTTACATTCTATGTTCCTTTAATGAAAGAGAGAGTTTATTTGTTGATTGTTCTTTGTTGAACACTCCCCCTGAAATAGTGTATTCCTGGAGATCCGAAATGGAGGCTAGTTTACCTCCAGAATTTTTTATTCTAGGAAGAGCTATCAATGATTTTCTCTTGACCTAAGGAGTTTTAAGAGAAAATATAGTGTCAGTTTTCCCTTTATTTATCCACAATGCAGCAGCACGGCTTAACTACCATTCCATGTGGTTACGCTGTGGCTGTTTGATCTTGAAACATCTAGAGCGTCATTTTATCTGTTCTTCCTGATACTGCTGTTGCCCAGTATCACCCACGTAACCAAATGTATGAGGATGGGATACACCTCACGTCACAGAGTCCTTACATGACTTAACTGCCACCGACCTTACTGCAGCCGTTAAGCAACCGGAATGTCGATGTCGTTGTCCCCATCACACTAACTATAAGCGTCTGTAAAGTTTTACCCATGTGGACAAAGAGAAAGCCCTCCCTCGCCGTCTGGTGTCCCACGGGCCGGTTTAGTGAAAATGTATGAGGCCATGCCGCCAGTTATTGAATTATAACCGTTACCATTTAAAGTTTATGTAAGTACTAATTACAAATCTTCCTTCACCTCTGACAAGACATCTTGTGAATGTGGGGAATGCCAGGCCTCCACCGTGGTTCGGACTCCACGTTAACCTGTAGGTCCTCCATTTCATCTCACAATCACCTTACCATTACACATTAGCGTAAGTTGCGTATAACCCGAACGGGTAGTAAGACGCGGTGCTAATAATAATAATAATAATAATAATAATAATAATAATAATAATTACAAATCAAGTAAAGTATTTAACTTAAAGTATATAAGAAATAAAATATAGGTGAGTTATGATACTTATTTTATAAATTTTAAGGTACCTAAATAAACACTCACATAGATTAAGTGTTGATTATTATCCATCGTTTACCATTTTATATTCTATTTGATATATATTAAAATTGTAATTATTGTAATTTAAAAACTATCTTGTTGTAATTTTAAAAAATCATTTTAATCATATCACGACTATACTCTAAAGAAGTTTAATTAGTCATTTTCTCTAGTTCAAACGAAGTGTTCTTATAATCAATCGAGCTTCTAATGAAGACTTGAAATTCTAATCCTTAAAAGTGATAATATGATTTTATAATTATTGTAATTACAGGTATATGTGTCTCTCAATCTCTCTAACACCTAAGCATTAATTTCGAATAAAAAGTCATTTATATCCCATATTTTTTATTCTTAATAATTTTTTTTTGTGTTAATGACTCATCTCAATTAGCTAATCTTGCCAAGATTCCCTTCAACGCCCATTAAGAATTCCAACAAAGAGTGAGCCAAAATCTTGCATCCTGAGAAGGGGATTATTTTTTCGTTCGCTCTTAATTTGTTTTAAATTATATTATATTTTAATGATTGTCACATTTTATTTAATATAAACCTTAATTTACTTTCTGTGCATAAAAAAAATTAGTTACTCTAAGGTTTTATCAAGTTTGGTAGTAATTTAGTAATTTATAGTAACAAGATTAAAAGGAAGGTTTTTCATATTTTTAAATTTGGTCCATAGATTACTTTGTTTTATTTCTCAACCAAAATATATTGGGAATTCTTCCCTGTGAGGTATTTTATAGCATATTCCTTATAAGCTTCTAGACGTTATTTAAAAAATAATGAATATTCTGCAAATCAAAGAATTGGAGAGTTGGTCTTGTAAAGATAAAAAAAAGTATATTTTTTAGATATTCAACACTTTTTTTATAGATGTTTGAAGTATAACAAATCTTTCCCCAAGACTAATATGCACATAACTTTCTGAATTAGTTTATATTATTTAAACTTTATTTAAATAAAAATACCTCATAACAAATCGTTTCCAAGCTTAAATGTTTATTTAATTAGTTTTTTTCTAGAACCGCATCTTATTACCCGCTCGGATAATACGCTTATGTACTAATTACGCTGATGACCTTAGGGTAGAAGAAGGTTATATTTAGAGAAAGTGTACCCACATTTGCATGTAGGTAAAGTGGAAAACCATTTTGGAAAATCCCCACTCAGTAAACCCAACCGAGATTCGAACCACGATCCCCCCATCATCGGCAGTCTAATCTACTGTGAAAGTGCAGCCCCAGGCCACCAAAGTGGGTACTATATGAAATGTTATGTAAGGAAGAGACACTGGCATCAGCGTACCCCAATTGATACATTGTTAAGATTTTAATAATGATTATTATTAAACTTGCTGAAAGTGACCAGCTTTGATCAGCTAAAAACAAATCACTATAAAATTAAACAACATTTACTGATAGTAAACAATAATTGATAACTTTTCATCATCTCAAATTGGTATTCCCACAATTTAAATATCTATGTTCTTACTAAATGTCATCGATAAATAAAAATATATTTTCGTATTGTTTCCCCCTTAGTACCTACGTGTCTAAAGTTAGATATAGGTATACCTTCATTTGTTTAAAAGATACAGAGAAGTACAGTAGCCCCATGACTTCTTTGGTGCTGACTGACAGCTCACAGCTGACTGCTTTAAAAAGATACCAGACCAAATTACGTGTCCCTACGCCAAACCAGATGATCTGCAAAAACATTTGTTTACCAGCTGTCACTCCTGACAGTCAAAAATTAGGTATATACCTAAATTTTGACACTCAGAAGTCAGCTGTGAGCTGTCAGTCAGCACCAAAGAAGCCATGGGGCTACTGTAGCTACTTATTCTAAGGCTTCAGGCTCCCAAAATATGTATACAAAAATAAAACAGATGCCTGAGGTGAACTTCTAGCAATATCCCTGAATAATTATACGAGGTTTAAAAATTCGATGTTCCATTTTTTTAAAGTTATTTAGATAAACGTTATGTTTGACAACCTTACTGATGGTTATACGGTATGGATCAATCCTTGGTCAGGTGGACTTGGGGTGGTTTATTTTAATGAGATGTATACTTCTTTAGTCATTCTCTTTATACTAATGTGGTTAAAGTTCCTATAAACATTCTTCTAGATCCTAATCTTTAGATTCAATTATAATAATATACAATTCTACACACACAAAGTAGGTAAACATATTTTTCAAAAACTAAAAGAAGGATAATATTCATAGCATTTTTTAGCTACGAAATATAAAATATTACTTTTTAAACATGAGTTTTATTTAGAAACACCTTTAATTAACTTCATTTGTTGATGTTATAAAGCTAGTAAGTATCCGGCCGAAGGTAAGGTACGGTACCTGTAGCCAATAATTTACTTTTTTTTGTGATTACTTTTACTCTTTTTTTTTGTACGTATAACATAAGGTTTATCATCACACTCAGACTAACTTAAAGGGTATGGATGATTAGGGTATCCTAGTTACAACAAACTTTGATCTATGATGAGAGAAGATTTGAAGACCCGGGGAAAAATTCTACGTGTAAAACCACCATTAGTACGTTCAACCGAATTTTAATATAAGACCGAGTTCATTGTTCTTGACTGTTTGCTCACCCCAGATGAAATTCCCTTACGTGGTATGGATTAGTATCGTATCTTTTTTTTAAATGCATTTCATGTGGAAAAATTATTTGAAGACCACAAGACATGCAAAATTCATCGTAGTGCACTAAGCCTGGATTCAAACGCCTACCTCCTCATCAACGGCAATGCTTTTAAATATTTGGCTATAACTGCTGCTGAATCATGATTAATGAATTGTTACAAATAATTATAATGAGATATAAATATAATTTATTGATTGTTATTTTATTATGTTTTATTGTCCAACGATACTGTCTTTATTCTTCTTCAAAAATATGGATTAAGTACGTTCTTTCTAATTTAATGTTCCATCATTTGATTCACAAGGGATGGAAAGAGTAGTTTAGGGTGGAAAGAAACATACCCTTGGAAAACAACCAGGAATCGAATATCTTCTCCTCCTTAAACCATAATCAGTAAAATATATCTGATAGGTGATAAGTTGCTAATACTTTATTTAGTTGTGTATTGCTGTATATGGAGCATATAAAGTAAGCGTCCACTACTTCAGATCACACGCATCGTAGGAATCGGATTTATTTAGTTTACTGCATCCACTGATCCTCATCGCACTTTTGAATTCTTTACATAATTTTTAATGAGATTGCATTCACTGGTCCACATCGCTAGAATCGGATTAACTCAGTGTTATGACTGCGTCCACTGCATTTAGAGCATAAGGATTTATTAACAATAATCATCATTGTCCTAGTATCTGTAATGACATCACTGGCACGAGTAGTCATCAAGATTGCTAAAATATTTTTAAGCTATCATTTCATTTAAAGGGTCGTCCATAAACTACGTACCACTTTTTTCTTACTTTTTCAGCCCCACCCTATGACTATGTAACAGCATGTAGATATTTAGCCTAGCAACCGCCCCCCCCCCCCCCCC
>CABFOV010000159.1:140685-153968 GCA_902141375.1 Timema poppense | reverse complement strand
GGGGGGGGGGGGGGCTATAAATTTAAAACCATGAGTCAAAAATACTTTACGTATTTATTGCTCAATTTGTTCTCGGGTTCATTAGTATATATTATATTACAAATTTTGATTAAATATCTCAGCTTTTAAACAATAGAGTGAGAAAGTCCGTGTGGAGTTCCATACCATTTATTTTAATTAACTCATATTTTGAAAGTCACATGTGTATAGTGTGGATTGTAAAACATGCCCTAGTCCATGACAAATAAAAATGTATCATAGAAGATGCTGGAAGTGCCCGCAATCATCGTTCATACACATATTCACCCAACGCTCCATTTTGGCCAATGCGTGATGTAGCATAGCGACGTTGTTGGCGATTTTACGACTGATGTATTTTTTAAATTCCTAAATCAACTTAGGCTTTTTGGCATAAACACTGCCTTTTAAAAGTTCCCATAGAAAGAAATCTGGGGGTGTCCGTTCGGGAGACTTAGGTGGCCAGAGGATTAAGGAGATAATCTTGTCTTGGAATAAAACTACGGATTTCTGCCATGCTACTATTGGAGGTGTTGCAAGTTGCACCGTCTTGTTGGAAGTATCCATCTGCAAGTTTCTAATCATCTAACTTCACAAATTGATTAAATATTATAAATTATTGGTCACTATTCACAGTGTCTTGAGAAAAGATTAGCCCAATGATACGGCTACGTGACAACGAACACTAGACAACAATTTTCACTGGATGCAATGGCTCTTCATGGATGGCGTGGGGATTATCAGTGGCCCACACCCGTGTTTTTTGTGAGTTTATATAACCGGACAAATTGAACCATGCTCCATTAGTAAACCATATTATGTCAAACAAGGTTGGGTTTTCGGCGATAATTAGGAAAAACATTGACAATAAGCTAGTCTCTTTGCCAATTCAGGTGGATGTAGCTCATGCACAGCCGTGATACGGTATGGCTTTATCTTTGCTTCTTTGGTTGCTCTTTGAAAGGTCGAATACGACCTTTCAGCTTTTTGGGATAACCTCCGAAGGGATTTTTTTGGGCATTCCAATAACCGCTGCTTCACATCCTGTATGTTGTTCTCCGTCATCTTGGGTCGTCCGCCCGTATGCGGATCCACAAAGTTTCCCGTTCTCTGCAGGTTTTCATCAAGTGCGAAATGGGGGATCTAGTGGGTGACATACGCCCACCAAATTTATTTAGATACCCCTTCTCCTTCTGACTTTGTTTGAAGGAACCTGTTACTCATTACTGACGCACAATGAACACACGCACTTCAATTGAGTACACCATTTTTCTTCTGCTGACTAATTTACACTGTATGATTAGACACGCTTCCCCATTAATGTTTAGAGAGATGGTGGGTCATTGTTTCGCCCAGCTGGCCAGCGGGAATACATGTTTTTTTTAAGTAATGCATGTCGACTGCTTCGTCATGATGTAAAGAACCGTCCCGTTCATGTTTCACGCTCATATTATATTCTACATAGCTTATATTATACAAAATATTGCTGAGTGATAGCGTTGGGTTGAGTGTGGGAAGCTCACGCGTTTGAGTCGAGCATGCCCTTCTGGTGATTGTCCAAACTCGGATGGGACCATAGGATTCCCCTTTCTGCCTGGGGGATGTATCTCGCTCAGAAAATCCTTGCAGGAGTTCATCCACGTGGTAGTCCCAGGATTTACCAGAAGAACAGCTAAATCTCTGTCAAGGTTGTCTGTGTGGTAGTGGATGGGGTAAGTGAGCCTATCCAACTAGACACACATTAAGTTTTTAGTAGATAGTACCTTCCAGGAAAGCTGGTGAGGTCACCTCCACGAGGTCTACACTGGGAAACTCATGAGCCAACTCTTCCCACTGAAGGAAGTTGGCCAAGTCTGGGGTGGGTAGGGGTTTAGGGGGTTTCTAGCTGTCTGGTGGTGACAGAGTGTACGGAATGCTGAGAGCCATTTGTCTCTTAGTTGATCATTCTGGATGTAATGTGCTTGGCTCTGCTCGAAGGACACAGCCATGGTATGTTAGCGAATTCTCTTAAGATATTTCTGCTCCCCCACACAAGTGGATGCCAAACTCTGTCATGGTATGAGATTCCACTTTTGTAAAGTCGCTGACCTAAATGAGATGCCAGGTTAGTGAAGTGGAGGGGTTATTAATGCCTATAGCACAAATTTATCGGTCAATTAGTTGAAGGTATGTCTCAAAAACACATTCATCATCTATACTGGTGCAAATATTTCAAAAAATTAGCTTTATATGATGGACACGTCATAATCATTATTATTGGCAAAATATGTGTTGGTTTTGGATTGAAAACGCGACCAAACATATTGCCTGTCGATATCCAAGATGTATTTGACGTAAAACAAGATAAATACACTGGTAAGAAATTCCAAAATTAAGAATCAAATAGCCAAAGCCTTAGTGAGGATTACTCCATCTAGATATCATATTCTGAAAATTGAAAAATGACACCTGGACAAGGGAATCGATCCCGGTACCTTTGGCTTAGTATGCCAATTTTATATCCGTTGAGCTAACCAGGAATTGTTGAATACAGAACAGCACTATTGGTTTAAAGGATTTTGAACCCTATCTACACAAACCGGTTTAAGGAATTCAACTGCTGCGCCTTGAATTGTCGTGGGGGAGTTATAAAACACGTATTTATACAACTCTTAACAGTGTTATTAGGGGAAAATGTAAGGTGGCTCAAACCTTTGCATCCATGGAGATAGCTGCCAATCTTTCAAACTGAGCCAGGACATTTTATTCTCAATTCAAGCTGTTTCTTCCCTTAGCTGAGAAGTCAACGCCTAGGATGATGATGGTTTTGGCTTCCACAGTTTCAATTAGAGCAGCAAAATTAATAATTTGTGACTAAGTCCTGCTTTAAATGTGGTTGATAGGCTACGGGAGGGTATTATGAAAAACTGCTTTCCATTTGGTGGTAACATGATTTTTGTGGGTAGAAATTTCCATCAATGCTCACCATAGTTTCCCCAAACACATAAATGTGCTAACGTGCAAACAAATATAACATAACCGTTTGTGGTATGAGTTTGTCACTTTGAGGCTGGCTAGCAACATACACTCACAAGGCCCGAACTATCGTCGATGGCTTCTGAAGCTGGGAGATGGGCAGCTCCTCATTAACCATAATCCGTAAAATGATATAATTATAAAGCCAAACCAGTGCATGGATAGTGACAATTAAGGAAATCTTTGGCTGTCATCTTGTGGCCAGTGATATATTAACATTTGCCAAAAAATGCCAATATTGATTCCTAGGACCGATGTACGATGTCTATAAATGAAGAGGTTCTATAACTACTGAAAAAGATACGTTGTTTGCTACAATAGAGTGTACTTCATTAATTGTGATGACGAATAGAAAATGGAAAATTATTCAGTTGAGTCCAACAGAGACTTACTCTCACCATTTGCTTCCACATAAAGTTATTTTTTAAAACAGGTTATTTAATAACCAAGGTATGAAATCTTACCACCAAAAGAGGGTTGTGTAATTTTGAAATCGAGAATTTTAAAGAAAAAATAATTCAGCAACCATCCCCACAGGCTTCTTCCAAGGTTTTATATCTTGGATAAATCTCGCTCTACAGATTCAGAACTACCTTTTATACTTCACTGGCGACAGTTCTCAATCTATCTGGAATTTCCCACGGCAATTAATAATTCACATGGCTAAAACTTCAACCTTTTTACTCCACTCTTCAGCCATGAGCAGCTCTATATATAGTCGTCTCAAGATTGCACCATGGCACGGACATTTAAGGGAAGAATATGCAAATAAATTGTCAAGGCGCTTTGATAAAACGAAAGCTCAATATATTTTCCAAATATTTAGTATGTATAGAAATCTTAAAAGCTAATACTCTATTTTAAATGTGGACAAAGGAATATGTGCATTGAACGCCTCTCCTACCCGACCACAAGCTTGGATTCAAACATGCTATGCCAACTAATTCGATTAGAATAACGCCAAATTTGTTGGTATAGTTATGGTGGAAGAGTAATCCCGTATCAAAATTTAAGCATCAATCAACAATATCCGAAAAATATGTACCTCGGGACATTTCTTTATACATCCTGAAAAAATTGACAGAGCATGAAAAAAAAAATCTCACTACCTTCTTCAATCCTTACTTCTGTCAATATTCTATTGTGAAAGTGGCATCCACAATATAATCACATAATATATATTAAATCAATCTATTCAAAAACCAAATACGTATTACATTTCAACATTAATATATATAATAAATGGTTTATAACTTTTTTTTAGTACCGTGTCTTACCACTCTTTCACTTATTTACTAATTACGCTAATAGTTTCAGGGACAAATAAGGCTATATAAGAAGTCAGTGTACCAGAATTTGCATGAGGGAAGGGTGGAAAACCATTTTGGAAAACCCGTCCTAAATACAGCCAAAGAGATTAGAAACTCGATCTCCCCGTCATTGTCAATCTAGTCTACTACTAGAATAGCGCGTTATAGAACGAGGCCACCGAGGCGGGTTTTCTCACTTTTCTTCCACACAAAACAGGGTATATTTCCTGTTACTCTGAATTCCTCAGTGTCACCCCATTAACTTAAATGAGTGATTCTATCCCGGATGGTTAAGTAAGACCAAGTAAAAAAAATAAAATAAATACGTTTGTCCATATTTTAGGCAGCTGTCACGTTTAACAGATATCCACATGTATGATGATGATGTATGAGAGATCAAGTAATATTTTGTCAGTGCTGGCTTCTCTATATTTATTTTAATATTTTCTAAAAGGTTATTTGTATAGCGATATTACCTTTTATACTGAGTCTACCCTTCTTTGTTCTATGTCCTCTCTTTCTGATATTATTACTGAGTTCTTCATGCTATTTTAAACGAAGTGCTGTGACGAACTAAACATAGTTTTATTGCCATTTTCAAATTTAAAACAGTTTTTATTGAAACGTTGTGGCCACCATAACATTTGTATTTTGTCAATGTCATAGGTACTTTTTTTTAACATATGTTGCCGAGGGAAATTATTATTTGATTATTTATTTAGCCATTATTTTTAATGGAATAATCCAAAAATAAACCTTGTATTAATTTGAGTTCTTTCAATTATTTTCCATATTAATTTGGTATTACTTTTGTTTTTCAGATTATTATAACCATCGCACTCTAAAAAATTGCTTTTACATGGTCTAGTGATCATCTATAGGCTGCAAGAGTATTGTATAACCACAATACGCATCCACTTTTCTTTTGGCCCATCAATCTCAATATAATGTTTTCATTAAAATAACAAAAAAGATGCAGTTCAAATCTGTATTATCTAGAAAATCAGATCAAAATAAATGGTACAACACAAACACACAAACTTTCTGATATTTTATATTATAGCTTGAAGATAATTTTCTAAAATAGGCCCCGAGAAAACTTCCCTGAAGATTGTTTTCTTCATAAAACTAACACATAATTTTGTAAATTACAATAATATATATAAATTTTAAATAAAATTATTAAAATATTTTTAACATAATTAAAATTCTCCCTAAAAAATTATTTGTAAACCATGTTAAGACTATTTATTTGTTAAAATGAAAATATATTCTTATTTATCATGAAAACCTATTCACAGTATTCCAATTTGTATTCAAACTTGATGGTCAATTTCTAAAAAAAATAGAATATTCTATAATTTGCTTTAAGTAAACTACCCTTAAATTAATTTTTTTCAGATAAATAAATAAATGTTATTATGGATAACTTTATGTGAAATAGAACACCCGATACAAATTTTGGCCGAATCATTATATAGCTTTTTTTAAAACAAATTTTAAAGAATCATTCATTAGTTAACTATTATTAAATCATAAACAAAATTACAAATTTATTTATACACACAATTTAATAGATACCCATTTGGAAGCAAATTGTTTTTTATCATTTGTTATTTATATTCAAATTTAAAAAAATATTATCATTAAATTATCCATAGCAAAATTTCCCCCTCAAAAACCAGTAGGCCTATACAGCTTTATTCGGCATGCCATGTCAAACACATCCCAGATGTACATTTTAAGCAAAATCGTTATGTACATTTTCTGGTAGAAACCCCATGTACACTACTAAGGGTGTTCAGGAAAGGTTGTGGTTCCTGTTACACTCCACAATGAATTTCTATGAGCGAGAATGAACGGACACAACATTTCGTCAGAAATATATTTTATCGTACCTTCCAGGCTTCGTTTAAATGCCACAGATCACATGGAACTAAACGATCTACTTACCTTCCAAAGGAAGCTGCGCTACTGAATTTTATCACTTAAGAAAAATCCGTTGACCTCAATTTGGTTTGAATCCACAATCATCGGGGCCTGAGGCGAGAACTTTACCATTTAGGCCGACTGTGCTTTATTAATAAACCCAAAATACTCTTCATGTACAGTGCCCTATCAATAAATATTTAACAAAATGTGTATTGAGCAAAATGGTTTCAACTGAAGGGTTCCTTTGATACATCAATTTGAAAAAAGATCAAGTCATCTGTTATTAAAACGTAGAATGGGCTAATGCAATTTCCTATATACTCGTGAATTTGATATTGACAAGCGCAAGTCAATAGCTAACATCAGGGAATACGTGCTATAATCCCTCTTTTGTCTTGGTTTGTGTGTGGTAACAATCGTATTGAGTATTTCGGGCAGTTAGAAACCCTTTGTTTCCAACGTGCGATTTATTTTTCATTACACTTCTTTGAACGCGAGTTGAGATGAAATCGGTTCAACCTGATTTATCTTTCTTTATAAAATATACACTAAAAAAAAAGACAAAAGGAAATTTAAGAAAAAATTATCAGTTACCATTTGCAATAGCAAGTTATTAGAGATGGTTACTTAATTTCAACTTTTCCTTACAATAAATTACATATTTTAGCCATAATAATGAAATTACATGGTAATTTGGAAACAGCTAAATAAAGTTGATTGAAATGTTTCTTAAACTAAGGGGAAAGCAGTTTTTTGTATTTGACCAGCACTTGCGAAAAAGTTATTAATAATAATCTAATATGTTCACAGGCCATGTGATATCTTATGAAGAGGTCCCTTTTTGATAGCTAACGTCAATTTTGATATATATTTTACAAATCTAGTGACATTAAGTTACTCTTTGCCACAATGCATTTATTTTTATATATATATTCCAAGTGTATTATCGAAAATTAACTATAATGTTGTACCTATATCACATTTGTGTTTCAGCAAATAGAGTTGGAAACGCCAAAATCCAAATTGAACGTTTATTTATTCACAAACACTCATTTACCTAAATTTTAACAATTATTTCTTCACGTATTCAAATAAGGATTAATAAAAATATAATTCCAGTGTGTGTCCCAATATTTAAAAATACCTTTAGAGTTGATAATGTATATTTCATGAGCTCTTGAGATGCAAAAGATTGCTTGTTTTTTAAAGGCAACGCTCTTTCATATTTTATTGAATCGATACTATTAAACTCATAGAACAGATATATATATATATTCTAACAAATACAACTATGATATCTGATCCGTCTACCCCTCCCCTTCTCCCATCACAATGTTCTTGTACATGTGACTCTGGCCTTTCATCACGTCGCGCTTCGAAGTTACATTTCATTTTATTTTACTATTGTTTTAGGCACGGTTCTAAACAATGGACTACTTATTAATATCTTAGCTGTAAGTGAAAAATACTTAATCTAGTTTCTACTCGTTCGTTATGAAAGGTTGGCAATGTTGCCGGTTTATAGATCCATCCGCCGAACTGCGCAGGCAGATCTTCAAGTGTTTTAATCGCTTTTCCTCTACTGAATTATGTGGGGAAGTAGGCTATACTTCTAATTCGTATTAACTGCGCGAGAGTTGTACTTGTAAAGAGAAAAGTTGTCATCCATAAACCATGTAACGTGTTTGATGGGACGAAGGAGGGCCCAGGGCAGGGGTAAGAGATTAACTCTAGTTTATACCTGATGTTACTTGGGGGGAGGCTGGTTACATGGTAATACGTACCTTATACTTGAATTCTAATTTTGAATAAAAATTAGTAATTAGGTAATGTTTTCACCGTTTGTAAACATACTTATAGAACATCTTATTTTGGTTAGTAAAGGCATCTCACTGGAATAATGGCGTTCATTCTATAAGTTAAGTTAAGTAACAATGGTTGGAGTCAGGAAGGGCCAAACAAACTGTATACTTGGTTTAACATAAGGAGCGAGTGTGGTAGAGGAAAGTAAAAAGGGTTATATAAAAACGTTACGTGATATATGTTCTACCCCAAATAAATCTAGAGGCTAGCAAATAAATCATTTAATATCTATTTTTTAAATAAACTAAATTTAGTTCAAACATTATATTTGTACACTTGGAGATGATAAATTCACAAGTACATCACATACATGCGCTTAAACTATGAGTGGAGAACTACCCTGAAAATGGGATTGTTTCTGAATCTATCAATAACAAGGATATTGATGAATTAAGCCAGAGTTCTATACTCCAGAACCAGTGTATTTTTTAACTATATCTAACTTTATTGAGAAATGTATTTAGTGAAGGCTATATCCATAACCAAAGTTATTTGTCATCTTTGTTGATAATATTTTGCCTTAAATAAATGTATGCCTTTGCTTGCAAAATCGAGTAATTACCTTATTTGTAAGTTGTTACCAAAATCCACCAACACAAATTACCTCCTTTGCTTTTAAAAACTAATAACTAAATTTCCAAAAATATTTTTTTAAATTTCTTCGGTCAATATAAAAAACGGAATAATACTCACTCAAGCAAAAATATAAATAAATAGGGCTATATATTCGTTAATCAATGAATAAAAAATATTAATAAAACAATATATAATAAATACAAGATTTACTGAAAGAATGATATTTTAAAACTACCTCTATCTTCGACACAAAGGAACACTCATCAGTATATGAAATGGTTTTGATTAGTTTTAGTGGATCAGTGGGCTATAAATTATTAATATTAACCTTATATTTATATATATTATATTTGTGATACATTAACTTGGTCTCAAATATCTCAGTAGGATTGATACGTGTCTCACATAGGCAGCCCATTGTTCCTAAAAGGCTTTGTATCCAATATTGTTCGTAGAAATTATTAACCTTTCGGATTAGATATATTTTAGATTGACACAAGTGCACCCAGAGTTTAAAATCATTGTAACTATTGGCTATCTTATTAAATAAAAAAGTTATTTCTCTTTTACTTTTAAATGCTACATGGGATAAAACTAGATTCTAGCATGCCTCACCAGTGTAGATTATATTGCTTATATTGTAAAAGGTTCTAATATATTTGCCAATACTTCATATAATATTTTGCATATTGATGTAATTATTTGGCCATCATTACATTGCCACCTAAAAGGCGACAAATTAAAGTTGTCGGTTTCCAAATTAATTTTATTTATATGTTACCAAAAAGGAGACCTGTAAATGTGACCATACTGTATTCGAAATATAAAAAAAAGAACTTATGACTTGAACCAGGCGTTGTTTCGCAAGTCCCATTCTGCTCCTGCCTTTTATACTTCTCTCTTTCTCTCTTCCCATTATTTCGAACTCACACATGAACGTACTTCTATATCACTTCACATGACTAGCAACCGTTTGATGTTGGAAATATTATTGGAAACAATGGGCCATTTCATGGTTGAGCGAATGTTGCCTGTATGGAGAATTTTTTAAATAAAAAATTCTTCTATGTGTTGTTGCCCAATATTGACTTTCTGTGTCCACTGAATCGATTTTTTTATAGCCTGTTATAGTTTCATTTCCTAGTTTAGCTTGCATTTTTTTACAAATGTAAAATTTAAAAAAAGCCTCTGGAATTACAAACAAAAAGTTTTCAAATCAAAATAGGTCACAATTTATTTGCTCATATTTCTAGGTGAAATTTCTCATTTTTCATACATAGTTTAAAAAACACCAAATTTGTTTTTAATCCGGAATATTTTCAAACAAATTTTAATAACATCACTAAATATACACAAAAGTCAGTTTATTTGCCATGTATTTACATGAGAAAAGAAAAGCTGCAATTTCAAAAATATCTTCTTTTATTTTTACTTAGTAGACAGACGCACTGAAAAATAAGCCGAGGCTAGATATATACTAACATCCGAGCTAAATGAATGTTATCCGAATGAATTGAAAAATGACACCTGAACACTGAAATCGAACCATGACATTTCTGATTAACACACCATTGAACTATCCATGGATCGTCCCATGTTTAGGGCATTTTTCACTAAAATTTTAAGACAGTCTGTGGTGGATGTTTGTATATAATTGTCTGCTAAGAGCTTTCATTAATACCACAACCATTGGTGGCCATAAATAATACAATCACAAAATTCAGGGGGAAGCTTTTATTCAATACACATCATTTTGGTGAAAACATGGAAATACTTGCTTAAAATATGACATGTATGAATAGGAACAAAACTGAAACCTTTATTTTTCATTGTAATGCAATAAAAAATTAAAAACCTCATCAGAACTCAGTGTAACCACTAGATTATTTAAATCCAGTGGTGAAACCTTTTCATAAAGCGCAAACAACCTCCGACGGTTTCGGGATTATGTAGAGCTTGGGTTGTAGTTTTGTGGTTCCGGGAATGAATCCATAGAGAGATATTGACCATCGAGCGGTCGAAATCTGTGGCCATAGAAATATAGATCCCCTCTATGAAATTGGAGGTAGGATTTGGCTCGTTTGTAAATGTATCAGGGAAATATATGAAGATGGTAAATGGTGAAGGTCTTTGAATATACATTTAGTAACTTTTATGTATGGTCCTCATGAAGAGTATTGTGAGAAACTAATTAATATTTTAACAAAGTTGTAATTTCTTAAAAGAAATGAAACTTATCTCGTTATCGAAATATGATTTTTTAAATATATGAAAGCCAAAACTGTTTTAAATTAATTTTCCAATACTGATAAAAAGTCAATATTGACCATTGATCACATTTAATGTATTAAAATAATAACCAACCTTAACACAGTAGCTGAGCATTGTATGGCTTATCTTAAATGGTTCTACACTCTACCTCCATTCAAACTCGTGTACAATTTATATAAATGTAACTTTCTTAATCCTTAACACCATTAGCGTAGGCCATTTTTTTAGTACATCAGCATATTTTAATACAAAGTAATTGAAATTTAGATTATTTTAAAGTATCGCAATATTTTCCATTAAATATCTAACACTGAACTAATAAAAAGACGAGAGAGCCATTTTATATCCTCTATTAAGCTATCGTGTATCTAATCAATTAGTCATTCTCATTAAAACATTTAAAAAATACATTTTAATAGCTTCATCAATATTTATTTATTTATTGACGCTAGTTTAAGTTAGATTAGGATAATTTTCATCTACATATATATTAAACATGCGTCAAAATACATATTAATAATCACTTTATTGTATCCATTGCCATTGAAATGTATTAGATATGGGGTCCCCAATTATATTTATTTTATTAAATAATTAATTTTTCTATCATTAGAAACCTGCTGTGTGTATATAGAATAAACAATATTTTTAATATACTTTAACATGAAATAGAAATATTATAAAGTATTCCAGCCTATTTGCGTACTATCAGAGAATTATCACTGCCATAACATTCGGACATATGAACACATAATTTGGGACTACTTTGATTGAAGAGTTGCAGAATACTGACTATATATCAACAACTTAAACCACGTCCTTATCAAGTGAAAATTCAAATGATTTTCAATGCACATTGTGAAACATTGCTTTAGCAACATTAATACATAATATTTTGGAAAATAAAATAAAATGAGAAACGTTTGATCAAATTTGTTCAAATGTTGGTAAGGTTTTTCTTGCTCTAACGGTTCCATAATGGAGACATACAAATACACTGAGTTTACCGACAGAGATTTAAAGTTATATTGTTTCCAATATGTCACGTCTTTTAAGATAGTATATTCTGAAAATTGAAAAATGACACCTGGACACGGGAATTGAACCCTTGTCCAGGTGTCATTTATCAATTTTCAGAATATTAAATCTGTGTGGTGTGATATCCCTCACTAAATGCATACTTAATAACTTCGGCTATTTGATTCTTGTCGTTTAAGGATGTTTACCTTTAGAGGTTAATGGAGTATAAATTCCGAAGTATTTTTCGGTAGGAGTATAGCGAGAAAAGGCCATTGTTTTGTAGTTTTTATACCAAAACCTTATTTGACCAAAATAAATAAAATATTTCTCCAATACAGACATAAAGTTTAATTTTCTTCTAAAAAAATTGTTTAATATGTCATGAGCATAGTGACATTAATAAACAAAATTTTTAAACAAAGAATAAAAGTTGTCATTTAATTCTAGGACACCCTAAAATATATTCAATAATTCCTTATGTGAATAAAGTTAAAACCTATGTTTGTAATAAAACAATACATTTTGATTAATTTTAACCAGAAAAATGTTTTGCTATAATAACTGCAAAAACACTTACCTTTTCTCGCGTCCCCCACATCCCCACTTTAACAATACGTATTAACATATATTTTTATTATTTATAGCACCGTGTCATACTTCCCATTCGTGTTATAAACCTACGTACTAGTTACGCTAATGTTTTGGATACTAGGAAGGTTAAATTTAAAGGAAGTGTACCCGCATTTTCGTGGAGGCCTAGTGGTAAACTATTTAAGAAAAACTACCCTCGGTACACCCGAACGAGATCGAACACTGTCACCCCATCTTCGGCAGTCTAGCTCTTTGCTAGAGTAGCACCTTAGATGATGCGGCCATCGAAGCGGTTATCAATATAATTACACTATAGTGTATACAAGGCTTAAGGAAATCTAATTAACGAACAAATCAAAGTTATGAAAAACACAATAGACAATGGATTGGTCTGTTAAGTAAGAAAGTCTGAAAGTATAATAATAATAATAATAATAACACAAAAATCAATAACTGTGTTCTAGAAAAGAATTCACAGATAAAAAAAGGTTCCGCTGGTTTGTTTGTGAAGGGAAATTTCAAGAGATCAACCAACTAAGCACAAAGAATCAAGTTGTAATTTTCAAAAGATAAAAAGGAAAGAGGTCTTCAACGAGGTAAAGAAAATAAAGAAGTGAAACGAAGGAAACAGGTAGACCGCGTGAGGCTAACAGGTGTCACATCGATTATTTTTTTATCAAACTAGTG
>CABFOV010000159.1:114261-136467 GCA_902141375.1 Timema poppense | reverse complement strand
GTATATATATATATATATATATTTAAATTTTTAAAAAATACACAAACTTCATTCGGCCTAGGTCACTGACAAATAATAGAAACAGACTATCAACCTTACGGCGGTTTAGCTGCGCTCCATTTGCCAGCTTGAGTCCTTCAACACTAGACTTCGCTAGTGTCACTGCTGGGTGATGATAGGACTAACCGCAGCGATCCTAGTGATGAAGGATTCAAGCTGGCATAGGAGCGCAACCATTTTAACCTGGAGGCTAAATATCTGGGTATATTATTTGTCTGTGGCCTAGGTTCAAAAATATACTTAAAAGTTTAGCTAAGGTTGCTTCATTCATTTTCAGTAAGTGCCAAACTGGCAGACAGACAGACAGACTAATTGTAATAGGATCAATTTAGAACAAGACCTCACTCCGCTAGGATGAAATAAAACTACTTCAGTAGCTTTATTTGTTTAATTGAATGCATATATTAATAATTATTTAGCCCCATGTCTTAGTACATGTTTGAGTTACTCGTTTATGTACTAATTACGTTGGTGGCTTTAAGGATTAGGAATGTTATATTTAAAGGAAGTGTACCCGAATTATCGTGAAGGAAGAGTAGAAAACCATTTTGGAAAAAAATTAAGTACAAGCGACAGAGATTCGAATTTTAGCTTCCCTTCATCAGGTGTCTAGTCTACTGCGAGAGTAGAGAATTAGACCATACGGCCACCGAACCGACTATAATAATCTAAATAATTATTAATATTTGTAACTTGAAAATCAATCAATGCCAAAAGACACTATGTAAATGTCTTGGTGCGTTTATGTATAGTTTTTACATAACCAAACCATCATTGTGTTGTCAGTATAAGGGATTTAGTTGCTTTCATCAACACTCGATATATCGCAAACAAAAATATAGATTGGCATTAAAATAATTTGATATATGTATATATATATATATATATATTTAACTAGTTTCTTATTCAAATTAGAGTTGAGGAGACAATCAAATTAAATTTATTATATTCATTTTAATATAATTTATTATTTGAACTTGTGTCACATGGGGCATGTTTACTAGCTGCCAGTAGTAAAATCAATCGACTACTGTCGAGTAAATCCTCAACTACCCACTATTACTACAGTAGCCCCATGGCTTCTTTGGTGCTGAATGACAGCTCACAGCTGACTTCTGACAGTCAACATTTAGGTGTATACCTAAATTTTGACCATTAGAAGTGACAGCTGATAAACACATGTTTTTGCAGAGCATTTGGTTCGGTGTAGGGATACATAATTTGGTCTGGTAACTTTTCAAAGCTGTCAGTCAGCACCAAAGAAGCCATGGGGCTACTGTACCTACTGTCGAGTGTTTTACCAGCGGCTAGTGAAGTTGAACATGTTTTTTCTTTACCAGCGCTGGTTGACGGCATAATCTCACGTAACCGATTCGTCACTAACAACAAATCCTAAACATTCTTTGTGTGAACTCGGCGAAAAAGTGCTAGTGATACAAAAAAAAAGTCTCAAAACATCACGCTTTACACCCACAGACGTCATTTTAATACAACAACCAACCTCTTTGGTGGCCGTATGGTCTAAGACGCTAATCTCGCAATAGACTAGACTGTCGATGGCAGGGAATTTAGGATTCAGTCCCGGTCGAGTGTATTGAGGGTGGTTTTTCTCAGATTGTTTTCCACTCTCCCTATAAAAATGCGGGTACACGTATTATAAATTCAATATTCTTCATTCCTAAGCCATTAGGGAAATTAATACCTAATCGTATAGCCCGAATGAGACGTGGTGCTAAGAAACCAAGCAATTATGGTATCCGCCGCTAGTAGATCTTGCTAAGAAAAGCTGCCTTTACAAAAGGCCGGTATATTAGCACCATGTGACACAGACTTTACCTCAGCCGTTGGTAACATACAAGTGGCCATATGGTCTGAGGCTCAATAGTGAATATAGTTAGGATTGTCTATCCTATCACAAAGCGATTAAAGCTCATATCTCGGTCTTATGTTCAGGGGGATATATTTTCACAAATGATTTATTACTGTGATTTCCTTATCCCATTTTAATTGCAATATGGGTACATGTATGGACAATACTCTCAATATCCTTACTCCCGTAGAGTAAGCCATTGAATAAACCTTATAGTATAAGAAATATCTTATATATACAATTCTCGTGTCACAATGTTCGTTCCCGTACTCCTCCGAAACGGCTTGACCGATTCTCATGAAATTTTGTGAGCATATTGAGTAGGTCTGAGAATCGGCCAACATCTATTTTTCATACCCCTTAGTGATAAGGGTTGTCCACCCTTAACATTTTTCTATAATTTTTAGACATTTTTTTAATATCTTTATTTTTTTTATTATGTCGCATTAAAAAATACATACAACCCTAAATTTTTACCCTTTTATCACCAACCCATATTTTTTAATAGCCATTTTAGTAATTTAATCATTTTTCATCCCCGGTCGATAACTGATCAATCGTCATGTGCCAATTCAATTCAAACGTATTCAGTTTCCGATTAGATTGGCATTTGCAATGACTATCAACAAATCCCAAGGTCAAACGATGTCTATTTGTGGCTTAGATTTGAGAACAACATGTTTTTCACACGGAAAATTATACGTGACATGCTCTCGAGTGGGTAAACCATCCAGTTTGTTTGTGTTAGCTAAAGATGGACTAACAAAAAATATTGTTCACCCTATGGCATTAAGAGATTGATATTGTTTGTTAGTGTTACTGTCGTAATTGATTAATTAATGATATATAATTTTAAGGAATAAATAATAACTTAAAAATAATGTTTGCCTTTTGTTATTTTTATATTCCCTCATTGTTCACAGCGCTCCATGCCTATTTCACGCATATACCACATTCTTACACACTTACAATAAGTAAGCTATTTTTTGTCTACAGTAGAAATTACTTAAAAATTATTTATATGGCAAAACAACGTTTGCCGGGTCAGCTAGTACATCGATAAAATTGTTAAACTAACATGCAAAACACAGCTACATCAAAATCTTATTTCGTTCAAGTTTTAGTAGACATGGTAGATACTTATACATAAAATATTTCTACAAACATGAAGCTTAGACAGTTCTTGGAAATAAAACACAATCTGGTTTATCAGTGGGTTTGTAGAACGAGTGACATTTTGAATGACTATAAACTTTGAACGGAAATAAATCCTTTAAAAGTTAGACACATAAGTGAATTAAGTTATGTATGTCCTTTTCGTCTTCATACGTACCCTTCGTTTACACTGTAGGGTAGTAAGTAAGCTAAGTTTGGCTTATTCCACTATGGTATAGCTTATAAAATAGGGACATGTAGGATAATTCATCAAGGTAAGAATGATTACTTTTCATTACTATAGGAAGGTAAATTATACGTTCGCACATACTAGGGCGTAGTAACGGGAAAATTTAATGATTGGCGGGAAGGTGAATATGAAAACAAATTATTGCCAACACTTAAATTTTAATGTTTATTTACTTGAGGTATTTAACTTGCACATTAAGAACCGGCTTAATATATTAGCACACGGGTGTTTCTATGAGCAAGAGTGAAATGGTCTGACATATTTACCGGGAAAGGTATTTTCACATACTTTCCATGGCTCATTTATTTGTCATAATCGACATGGGACCAACCGGTTTTACTTCCTTTCCAAAGGAGGTAGTTTTACGGTTTTTTTATATCTCAAGAAAAATCATTTTACCCCGGGTGGGTTTGAACCCATGAAACTCATGTCCTTAGGCGATCCCTTTACCCCATTATCACCTAGGCAAACTACATCTTAATAAAACAAAATGTTTAGATTTTTTAAATGTTTGTATTTTAGTAGAAACAAATCAATGGATTTCCTCCAGGTTATATTCACATATAGGATATATTATTGACAGCCGTTTAATATATAATTTTAACAACACTATCATCGACGTACTAAACCATCAAAAATTAATTAATTTAGGCCTACTATAAGATAAATTTATCTTACATGTAATAATATATATAAATATTTACAAATTATTAAAAAATAACAAATTACAAGAAATAGGTAATGCCCTTAGGTAAGCTATTCATAATAGATATTATGACAATTAGGAATGCTGAAATTAAAATAGTTTTTTTCCTTTAACCACGTACTGTACCTTATCACCTGTTTAGGTAATAGGAATACACACAGTGGCCCAAGTAAAACCGGCCCCTAGTGCACAGTATTATCAATTATATTTTCGAAACGTACGCCACCAGCCACTATTGATAATTCCTTTCACCAACTAGTAAATGTTTATTTAAAGAAACAATCCATAATTATTGGTCGGTACATTTCATACATAGAATTAGAAATACGATGCGTTTAGGGCCGATTTTCTTTGGGACACCCTAAATGATAGTAACTATAAAGGGGCTGTGACGATAAAAGAAGCGTCTTAAAATTAATCTACCCTAATCTGCATTGAGGTAGATTGGGAAACCATTTAGTAAAAAACACCCTTAATAGACCCATCTGAGACTCCCAACCCCAAACTCATCCGTCTTTAGCAGGAAATTGTCAATTAACAAATTATTTGTCTCTTCAAAATGGTGCCACGAATATTTATTCCTGTTCAGACTCAAACTCTTCAAAACATTATTTGCTTTTAACGAGTTTAACATTTATTAAAAATTTTCGTATAATATATTATGGTACGTAGGTTACGGAATACAATCTTAATGTCATCGTTTCTAACCCCAGTAATACCACGGAATGCACACGCAAGGCGCATGGATCAAATAAGTTTTACGAAGCGTTTCATGTTGTCAAAAAACAAACGAACGACACGCATACGTGCGCTCAGTCTTCCTCGGGTCGTTTAATTTTTCACATCGCGTGCGTGACCTTCTTGAATAAAAGCCTCGTAGTAGACGTTAGACCGTTGTTTCAAATTTACCCTCGCATTCATTAAGTTTTTATGAGAGAGTACCTCATTCTATGATGAAATATCAATGAGGGTGTCAGTACTCTTTGTTTATGTACCTACCACGTCCTACTACCCGTCCGAGATATCAGCATATTTACACTAAAGGGGTAGTTAGGAGCATATATAATTTATATGAATATTGTACTAACTGGCATGGAGGGTGATTGGGAAAAAAATTAGTAAAATATCTTGGTACATCTGGTTTAGTGTTTCACACAAATAAGGACAAATTTTCAACTGTTAAACTCATTATTACAATCGGTAGCCCATAGGGGTTATCCAGGCTTCAGACTTGATCCCCAACATAATTAGGGCACATACCAATTTTTTAAAGTAAGAAAGCATAAAAAAGTTAGTATTAAAAACAATTTTTAATGTTCAAGAATATCTCTTTATTAAATTAACTGGAAGAAATAGTGTAGTTTCAATACAAGAAAGAAAACCTTTAATAATTCATTCATGTGTCTACATTATGAAATTTAGTACACTTAATAATTATAATGCCAATAAATCACAATCCTATCGTAAATTTAACCAAACCATTTTTCTGTATTCATTATATTCCAAATAATAAATCTAACTTAACAAATATTATGAATACATTTTATCTTTCTAATTATATTTCAAGCAACAAATCTAACACTACACATTTTTTGAAACAATTCTATCTATATCATTATACCAAGAGGAACCCCAATATTTAATAAACGAGCCTATACCCTTGATTCGTATATCATATACTCGGAAGAATCACCAGGTCAGACTGATATTTTTAATACTCAGAGCAATGTACTACAATTATTCGTAACTCAATATTAAAACAATTAACAAAATTTCCCATTAAATATAATGATTCATCAAAATCCAAACTGAATAATAAAACACATCCTAATATTTTATTTATTTTTTCGTTTGAAAATGTGATTGTTCCTACAAAAAAGTTCAAAGTTCTCCATTTTAGATCTAAATATCAATTCTTTAACTATAATCCAAGGATTACTAAATATTAATTTATTTTACAATATTCCAAAATATGATTATATATACGGACCAGAAAATTACTGTTTCAAAATTGACTCCAAACTTATACATTAATTTTATAATAAACAATAATATTTAAAGTTCCATTTCATTATGAATGGCTATGATTATTTCTGTCAATGAAATATATTAAGTCCACAGCTGGACAATATTAGTTTACATGATTTGCTAATAAACAATACCACAGATATATACATTATTTAAACTAGAAGGGAATTTAGGAAAAGAAAGTTTTTAAATATGAAAATCTCACAGTTTAAATCATACAAGCTATATCGGCGTGGAAAACCAGCTAACCTGTTTGTGATACAGTTAAAGAGTAGTTTTTCATTTATAAAGAGTTTGGCCTACAAAGAAATGAAAATTCCGCGAACTTCAAGGTGACCAGATTTTTTTAGATGATAGATCATGTCCTACTCATGGGCTACAGGGGCTTAATAGCAGACAGATGAAGCAAGTGGGACCATTGGTGAGTTTAAGTTATTTAATTTATAGACTATATACTAAATATTACCCGCCTCGGTGGCGTAGTTGGCTAACGTGCTTGTCGTGTTGAGTTCGACTGCTGAGGACGGGGAGATCGAGGTTTGAATCTCGGTCGGGTGAACTGGGGGTGGTTTTTCCTAAATGGTTTTCCACTCTCCCTCCACGCAAATGCGGGTTCACTTCCTCTAATTCAACCTTCTCAATTCCTAATCCATTAGAGTAATTAGTACTTAAAGCGTATAACCTGAACGGGTAGTAATACGCGGTGCTAAATATTATTATTATTACTAAATATTATTTCTTTTAGCTCGATATGACCCTACGTAACTTACCGAATAAACAAATATTTTCAATCGGATCGTGTCTCTATCTTGAGTTAAGGGTTTGGCCTAAAAATTACTGTGAGGGAAATGTGGTTTTTCCCTTTCCCAGTTATGTACTAACGACCTAAAGCAAGGTTTTGTGAGTGTTCTAGATTTAAGTTAGTTATTATTATTTTTATTATTATTATTAGCACCGCGTCTTACTAACCGTTCGGGTTATACGCACTTACGCTATTGTGTAATGATAGGGTGATTGCGAGATGAAATGAAGGACCTACAGTTTAACGTGGAATCCGAACCACGGTGGAGGCCTGGCATTCCCCACATTCACAAGTTGTCTTGTCAGAGGTGAAGGAAGGGTTTGGTAATCAGATAAATCTGTGCCGGGACAGAGGATTGAACCCCAGCCGCCAGCACAGAAGTCTGACACCTTACCCCTAGACCGCCAAGTCACCATTTTAAGTTAGTTCATAAGTCGTGTGCTAATATAATCAGTCGGTACATAGAGTGCACGTTAAACATCTCAAAAAATAATAATGCTAATAATAATAATGAGATATAAAATGTAGATAAATGTATCATAAAACTTTTTTTTAATAGCTTAAAATATAGAAACAAATTAAAGTTATAAACAAAACTACTCACGCAAGATCATGAACTGTGACTCCTAAGTCACAGGACGGCAAACATGTACCCCGGGTATTACAGGGTCCCCCCACGGGTAACGCAATGACCAGTAAAGTTTACTGGTTAAGTCAAAAGGACCATTTTTGGCTAGCAGCCACGCTCGTCAGAGAGGTTGGCTTTGCGGGGGGATAAGTTGATTTACATGTCCCCGGGTCTCCGCGCACATTAATTAGTTTAAATAGAAGGGCTAAAGGGTTCTGGTTTGACCCGTCATGTTTATGCTAATCACCCTTGTTTGTGTGAATGTCATGAAGATATCGACCTCGGACACCGGACCAGCTGAAAACGTTGGCCTTTAATCCGGTGTGATGCGCCGATTAATTTTATTTGTATATAGTGGATATTGTTTTTGATCTCTATTTTGATTGACACCTTTGATAAAGACTTGAATAAAACGCTAGCCAAATATAGTTAACATAATCTGATTAATTAAATCAGAAAGTTTCACGTTGGCGGAAACATATGATGCATCATAGCACCAATCGATACCAATCTGATTGTTAACATATTTTTATTTTTAATTGCATAAGAGCCTAATTAAGATTAATATAATGACATTTTCTCCCCATAGTGTTGTGTTTTGTCATGAAGAAGATTAAAACAGAAAAAGCCCACCCAATTTTAATTATAGGGTTATTTCAAATATCCTCAAATCTTAAATTCAGTTGTCATCTTCAAACTCGCTTTGAAGGTGTATACGAATTGGTTGGTTTTAAAAATTGATAGTTTCTCTAAAGTAGATTTTTTGTAGCAGTATTTATTTATTTGAGGTATGTAATGTTCACTTTTTGAACTGACTGATTATATCATAACGTGAGAGTTTCATTGATAGAGGTTGAAAGGGTATACCAATTTTGCTTGTAAAGGTATTTCCTCATACCGTCCAGGGTTCCCACATGTCACAATCGACATGAGACTGGCGGATTTAAGTTGTGCTACGGATTTTTATCGCTAAAGAAAAATCCATTAACACCAACTGGGTTTGAACCCACGAACATCGTGTTGTGAGGCGAGTACTTTACCCCAAGATCACCGAGGTCAAGTCTTGAGTGATAGTTCGTACTGATTTCTTGTGATTGATTTGGATCATGTCACGTGACCAAATTTAAATTCAGCTACTTTGATTTTACGTTGATGGTGTCAATCCACCATTAACTTATAATTATTAATTTTAATGGTAGTATTAATAATGGTAGAGTTTTAATAATTAATTTTACAAATTAGTTATGCACCTAGAAAAACCACTAAACACATTTTTTTTAGATGCATTACAATATTTTTTTTATCTATAAATCTTAACCGCCATTTTTACGGGAGATAAATTGAACTAGAAAATTATAAATTATGTTTGGAGCACTTGTTTTATATCTCGTCCTCCTTCTGCAAAGGTTTTTTTCACGCATATATAATAATTACACTAACGGGGTAGCGATGAAGAAGGAAGCATTTTAGAAGTTATCAGCATTTATGGGGAGGGAGAGTGGGAAATAATTTATTAAAAACTACTTTTAGTATACCTCTCCGGGATTCTAACCCCGATCTCCACGTTACTAGCAGGCCAGTCTAACAAGAAAGGGACGTCTTAAACAATTTTTACTCTTAAGCGGATCTCTTTAAAATATGTTGTGTTGGTTTATGACAAAATATTTCCTAATCAGACTCTAATTAGCTTGTTTTAAACATCAATCCTATGACTTCACGCTAGTAGATGAAAATAGAGTTTTAATTAGTCTTTGTAAATCAATATTTTATGAGGAAAAATGGGAAATTCCTGTGTAAGCGTTGCAAAACACGAGGGAGTTTGGATTAAGAAAATGTTGTGAGACACTAATACTAAGGATTTGTTGAATTTTTGTCACGCCGTGTCTTATTACCCCTTCGAGTTGTACGCTTATGTGTTAATTATATTAATGTGATAGTTATAAGAAAGGTTTATTTTATAGGAAGTGCACAAACATTTACGTGTAGGAAGAATGGAAAATAATTTAGGGAAAACCACCCTCAGTACACCTGAATGGGAATGAACCACGATCCTACTCTCAATGTAAATCTAGTCTATTGCAAGAGTAACGTCTTTGACCATGCGGCCAACGATGTGGGTTGTTAATGTTCCACTGTGCAAGGGCGAAGCCCTTAAATATATGAGCAGACGCACTACTGACAAAGAAAAGACGTTTAACAGTCCATTTCTTTATTATGTAACTTGACTATAACTATTACTCTTCATTAATTTACAATGTAAGAAGGGAATTTTTGAATCTTGCTTGTGGCCAGCTATGATGGGAATTGGGAAGAAAAGACAATTCAGAAAATACGAACATATTTTTTTTCTGTAAATATTTATTACATGTTACCTACATTATTGATGGTATTTTATAGGTATTGATACAATATTATATCAAAAGTGACATATGTAGATCAGATTTATGTCTTGATGTATATGAATATAATGTAGTTTTAGAAACTTCTGTAACGGTCAGTACTTCTTCATTACAAATTCTACTATGTGTTTGATAAATTATGTAAACTGGCCCATGATTAATGACAATGGGTAGCGTATAGTGTGGTGTAATCGGTCAAAGAAAGAGTTAGCTTTAAGGGTGACATGTAAGAACGTTATTGAATGATTAGTGGATCGATAGTTTGGTCTCTACCTTTTAACCCACGATGTCGCTAGAAAACCCAAGTTAGTATCCTCTCAACATCCGCTTAGTGAAGTTATTGTATAAAACCCGCCTCGGTGACGTAGTTGGCTAACGCGCTTGTCATGTTGAGCTCTACAGCTGAGGACGAGGAGATCGAGGTTCGAATCTCGGTCGGATGAACTGTGGGTGGTTTTTCCTAAACGGTTTTCCACTCTCCCTCCACGCAAATGCGGGTTCACTTCATCTAATTCAACCTTCCCAATTACAAATCCAATAGAGTAATTAGTACTTAAAGCGTATAACCTTAACGGGTAGTAAGACGCGGTGCTAAATATAAATATTATATTGTATAAAGCCCTCAGTGTAAGCAAAGTGTGAATCACATCTGCTACTTTCTTCATGGAATAAAATCCTGATTCATAGTTGCTCATGAGTGTTCAAAAGAGAACTTTAAACTTTTTAAAAGTGGTGATTCTTCTTAACATCGAATGATTAATCACACATTTCATTTGCCTTCACGAATCTGTTTATCCAGCTTAGCGATAAGTAATCAGGTATAATGACTTACTCAGTATAAACATAGTACTTTGCAGTAATGGTCATTGTTCGTCTTATCGCGATTTCATTTATGACAAACGTGGATTGCACACTCATTCACACTGACACGATGGTTTGGTATTTTAGAACATTTGTAAAAACAACGTAAATATCTAGAAATGAACATTAGGCTTACACACCAGATTCGATGTTGAAATTATCTGGTCCTGCCTTCTGATGTGGAGAGATAGAGGTTCGAAACGCGGTCATCTGAACTGAGGCATTTTTTCCTCAATTATTTTCCACGAAACTGCGTGTAGGTTTCCAATGAATTAATTCTTCCTTATTCTTAATCAATTAATTATCACATAATACAAAGCCCTCACGGGTAGTAAGACGCGGTGAATATATTTTTTTTAACCCACATACTACTGGTCAAATGGGATAGGGATGAGGAAGGAAACATTTTAGAGGTAATATATCTGCATTTTCATGGTAGAAGAGTGGAAAGCCATTCAGAAAAAAAAAGCTCCGATAGTCTCGACTCGGATTCGAACTCCGATCTTATTGCCATCAGCAGTCTAGTATAATATGAGAGTGACGGAAATGACAATTCAGTCACTAAAGTGGATGAGAAGTAAAAAGACAACGTACCCAGGTAATAAATAATATGGAATAAGGTGTTCGACCAATTAGATACTGGATTGCCGGTTACAATAAGGTCGAGGTTCGTGTCTAGTCGATTTGCTCTTAGGGGGTCTTCTACATGAGAATTTTAAGTCTCTTAGTTGAAGATTAAAGTGTTAAATTATACAACAAATTTTATTTAAACTAGTTTCCACCCACTTTTATTTAATGCTAATGCTTTTACACATTCTTTAAAACTATCCTCCTTGTACTTACGTTTTAGAACTAATCGTTTATAACCAAAGTATTTTCTCACTTCACGTCTTGGCTACTCGTATTTAATTAAAACAAGTAATTGATTAAAGAAAAGAATGAAAGCCCCTTCATTTGTGGAAGGGAGAGGGGATTACTATTTTATTAAATATAAACTACCAATAACTCGACCGGGATTTGAACTTAGACCTACCCATCGCAAACAAACCAGACCATATGCACTCGAATTTAGTCCACGTGCCCAATCGAGAGATACACTCTATTTCTCACTTCAGCTGTTTGGCTAAAATAAACCAATTTCAGCGCGTAAGGAAGAGAAGGTAAATTCCCCAATTGCCAATTCAGAACCCTTTTATTCATGTTTATATTTATTCTGTTTATTTATAGTTAACATAATCAATGTTCTCTTTTGCACACGCATGATCACCCTAAACACGAAAAAATTATATTATTAGTAAGTAACTAAGCGCCTTTGGAATCCATGCTTATCTTAATTGATCTACCCCCAATTAATAGTATCTTTATTCCTTTTTTTTGAAAAGTGAAAACAGTACTATTAATAGATTTAAACGTGTTTGGCCTTTGACGGCCCGTTCGTTTCCATGTTTAATTTATTCTTGGGAGCAAGGGCGGATACAAGGCTTGTTGTCGAGGGTGACGATTCGTTTTCATGAGACTCATTTAAGAATAAATTTAATAATTTTAACTAATACAAATTTTAATTTATAATAATTTTAATAATAATATTTCAAGTTTTAAAAAATAATAAATTTTCAACTAAAAATAGGAATTGTTGAAAAAAACGCAATTTTGATAAATAAAATTGTAATTTTTATGCAAAAATAAATGAAAAACATAAAACAAAACGCCCCTGTCACAATAAAAGTATTAAATATTTACATGAGCCTAAAAGGTTTTAGTAGATATTAATAACGAAGATATATATTTTTGTACAAATAATTGGTTACCTATCATACTAAACTTAGAAATTAATTTACTGTAAACTTTTACTTTTAAGCCACTTGCTTTTCTACACACTATAGCTAAGTTTAAAGAGTTATTGATTAGGTATTCTAGGAGATAGGTAAAAAGAGATGATAGTCAGTCATTCTATAAAACATGAAGATATTGCTGTCAATTTTGATTATTTTCTATAGCTAAGGGAACAATCCCTCTCCGCCTCCCACCCCCTTCTTGGATCACCCACTGCTTGAGAGTTGACTTTTTGTTTGTAATTTTGTAGATATTTAGGAAACAACTGTTAACTTATTTGTTTCTCTCCTCTGTGGGGGATTCACAAATCTCATGACAATGGATTGCTGGCATAACCAACAGGAAAAAAACCATTAATGCATCTACTAATTTCTTCTCGGTTTGAAAATAATTCGTTCCCATTAGCTAAATATTTTTAGGGTGACATATGGTAGGAAAGTATAACCAGTAGGACGTGGTGCAATCAAGGATATAAAAGGGAATGGACCATACAAAAGTGTCACTCTGGTTTTAAATGTAGTGGCGATTGCTTCCAATTTAATAGCACTCGGTTTAAAACTCCTATTAACCTGTTTCAAAACATGTGATAATTTCTACTGTGTAAATTGCTTATCTTTGGTTATCAAATTTTTTTTAAAGTTTCTACAATAATAAATAGCAATTCAACATTAATAAACACAATGAAAATTGGTTATTATATTATAATGATTAAATTCTGAAAGTTTAAAAACCAATTAAAAGTTGATAAAATCAAATCTTCTCTCTTATTATTTTATTCCCTTTCCCTTAGAAGGGATTAAAAGAATAAGAATTAAGATTTAATTTTATCAAATGCATATAAACGTTATTAAAAAAATATTAGTGCAAAGTAAAATAATCTGCTCACATTTCGAAAGTGTTTTACTAAAAAAAACTATATAGTTCATAAACAAATGCTTCAAATTTAAAGATAATAAATATTTTTACTTTATATTTAGTTGTGGCTGTAAAAAAAAGTTGTGGCAACTTTTATTACTCAGTGTAGACATTCAGACAAACAAACTTGAAGCGTTCACTGATCTGTGTCTCCCTAAAGTCTAGTTGTCGCGCCAAGTTTTTTAGAAAATCATAAAGTCCCTAAAATTGAAAAATGTTGAGATAAAACTTTTACCCAGATGTGAACATTTTAACAAACCACAAAAGAAGCATCTTTTAGCCTAAGCTCACTTGTCACAGTGATTAAATACAATAGTACATAATTTTTCATAATATTTTCTATCGAAGTTGGGAAAAAATATTTTCAAAATTTAGATGTCAGAAAGCCATTTGTAAATATTATTTGGCTACTCTTGTGATTTTACAAATATATAACTTTTGAACATAATTATTAAAAACAACTAACACAATTTAAAATCAGTAAAACAAAACCTTAAGCGAACTTGTGTGGTTTTAAATTCTATTTACGATGCATAGTACTCCCAAAATATCAATTTTGAACAAAAATTATGATCTATGATTATAAACAATTTTCAATTTCAAAAGTCGATAATAATTTGTAGATTATTTATAATTAATAAAAAGTTAAATAGTATCAATTATATTGTAGAAACAGCCATATATTCATTTTATAAACAGTATTTAGAGAATTATTCCCTTCATTTTTAATTTTCAAAAATCAGGTACAAGTAAAACTATTTTGTTTGTCTCAATGCTAATGGTCTCGACTGAAGTGCTCATATTTGACAGGCAAGATTGCCTCTTTGATAATGATTTTGACTAAAGTGCTCAGATTTGACAGGCAAAATTGCTTCGTTGCAATTGATTAATTCGACTGATGTGCTCAGCTTTACTCAGGTCAATATTCATCTAATATTTTCGAGTATAAAATGAGTATTTCTCCACTTAAGTGTCTACTCATACTTTCTTCGCGTATTTCAACGTATTTCAACGTATTTAAAATAAGAATTATAAAAAATATTGTTAGGAAATTATTATTAATTTGAGGTATTTAACGTGCAATTTATGAACTGACAGATTATATCATCATACGAGAATTTCTATGAGCGAGCACGAAAGGGTCTTTAACTTTTGCCAGCGCATTTATTTTCACATACGTTTCAGGTTTATTTTACTTGCCACGATCAACATGGGACTGATGGCTTTACTTCTCCTCCTAAAGAATTTGTGGTATGGACTTTTATCGCTCAAGAAAAATCCGTCAACCTCGGTTGGGTTTGAAACCAAGAACATTTGGGTCCCTGAGGTTAGCACTTTACCCCGAAACCACTGGGCTCAACATGACCTTATAAAATCTACGTAGGCCTATTGTGTTTGAAAGAAACCGATTCCCATTACCTTATCTACTGTAGGGAAAGGCATAGGCCTACCGACAGACCGAAATAGGGACATACAGAATTTTAAAATTACTTTTTAGATTTTGGAAGAATATAAAGAGTCGAAATCCATAATATCAAACAATTAAATTTTATGATTGTTAAAATACTTTATAAATATGATAAATTAAAAACATAATATACATAATATTATACATTTATATATTATTATTATTATTATTATTATTCAGAACTGCATCTTTCTACACGTTCGGGTTATACGCTTAAGTACTAATTACACTAATGGGTTAAGAATTGGAAAGGCTAAATTATTGGAAGTGGACACACATTTGCGTGGATGGAGAGTGGAAAATCATTTAGTAGAAACCATCCACCCCCAGTTCACCCGACTCAGATTCGAACCTCGATCTCACCATCCTTGGCAGTATAGCTTAACGCAAAACTAGCACTTTAGCTAACTACGCCACCGCGATGGGTTACACATTTCTATAGTTTTGAACTAACTCCAACCAATGGGCAAGAGGAAATAGTTGTCAGTCTTTTCTCATCTGGTTTACCTTTGACGGGAAGGTGGCCGTATGTACCATAGGGTGTGTTTTTCCTGAAACCTCTCCCCCTCCATTAAAATGCAGACTAAGTTCCTCCAAATTTTACGCCAAATTTCTTCACCTTATTAACGCATGCATGCATGCGCATGGTCCCAGAGTAATAGTAAAATGTTAGTAATAAAAATTATTAAATTGGGAACTAAATTAGAGCATCAAAACATAGAAACATTTGTCCAAGTTTGGTACTTGTTGAAATTGACAATCTAAAGTAATTGAGTTTTAGATTTTTAAAATCAGACTATATACAGTAAAATAAGCTAATGCATTCACATTGATGGTCACTCAGTTTTAAGCAGTGCTATTAAAAAATTTCTGATCCCATACCACCAGATATGTTTCTTCAACTTTGTACCCCAGATGTCATTAGTGGATAATATATTATCTATAATCCTATAATCTCCATCTAAGATAAATAAATGGCGTCCCCAGGTATCGTGTCTGGTCTCTTGCGGCTAGTACTACATTTGGCCCTTATTATCAAGTGTTTATTATGATGAAATACGATCACCGGTTTGACTCCGTGAAGTAAATTAAGCGTGGATCGCACGCTTCAAGACAAGGATTTCCAGGAAAAAGCCCTGGGATCGGGCTATCTTTGCACAAGGGGACTAATTTGAATTAGATAAAGGCCAAATTTAAATCAAGTAATTTAATTCTATTTTATATAACCAATTTTGAAATGTTTTGGCACCCCTTCGGATGTCTAGCCTATGTATAAATATATATGTAAATATTTTTTATTTTAAATTTCCATAGGATGTCTTCGCGTACTTCAGGTTAAACACCAGTCGTCTAAAGCACCTATCTTTCAGTGGACTAAATATCAATGTAGTCAAAAGTCTAGGTTCGAATCTCGGCCAGGTTATTTATAGGTGGTTTACCAGTTGTGGTTTATTACTAATGTTTTCCACACTAGTACTAAAACATTTCCTACAAATTCTAGTTCTATATTTTCTACCCTATTAATCTGAATTTACGGAAAGTCCGAGTGGTTGGTAAAACGTCAAAAACTTGGTAAAAAAAACCTTTCTAACCACATTGGTGAGCACGTGAACTAAATGTAAGTTTCATTTTATCTGGTTTGTCGATGCCACGCTGGCCTTGGTTCAAATATTGGCCGTATATTCTGAATGTAGATTTTTCCTCAATGGTTTCTTATCTCCTTTCCTCACAAATGCAAGTACACTCTTTTTTAAATTCATACTGCTCATCCCGAACCTATTGGACTAGTAAAAATACGTATAGAATATAGCCATTACATTTAATAATACGAGATGGGGAAAAAAAAATTATATATATATATGTGTAATTCATATTTCACTAAACTGAGTGTACCAATTAAATTTTAACTTTCTAATCATATAATCTCGGAACATTCTCCTCTTTGTCTAATTAATTCTTCCTAAATGGTGGAAGGGTTTGTATTTTGTGCATGACAGCTCCTGGGAGCTACACCTCACATGACAACGAACAATATAGTTTTTTCCCCACCAATGCTTCGATTATTGTTCGACGACGCATAAATATTCTACTTATAGATTTTTTTTTTTCACTGCGCCAGGTTTTTTTTGTCTATAAATAATAACTAGAAGATAAATATGCTTTTAAAAAAATTCTCGCTAAGAAACAATTCCCTAATGTTTTTCACAATTTTACAATACACTTTCACAATACATGAAAAGTTATTGGTTAGTTTTAGTTTCGAGTTCAGTTATTTTTAATTTATGGGGCGACCTTGTGGTATAGGGTTGAGGTGTCAGACTTCTGTGCTGGGGGTCTAGGGCTCAATCCTCGATCCCAACACAGATTTATCTGACTGCTAAACCCTTCCTTCACCTCTGACAAGACGCGTATTAATCACAACTTATGAATGTGTGGAATGCCAGGCTTACGCCGTGGTTCGGATTCCACGTTAAACTGTAGGTCCTCCATTTCATCTCAAAATCACCCTGGCATTACGCATAAGCGTAAGTGGGTATAGCACGAATGGGTAGTAATACGCGGTGCTAATAATAGTAATAATTTTAATTTATGTTCTGCGCCTTAGTGCCTATCCGGAGCATCTGCCTAACAACACTATTTTGGTAAGTGTGAGTAAGGTTGGCGCTTAGAATAAACGCATTATCATTTGCGTGTAGCGCGGTCAAACTAAACAAATCCGGGACTACAACAAAGATCTAGTCATTAAGGGAAAATCAGATAGATGAGATAAAAGTATTTATACGAACGCTCATTGACAAACGTATCATTGATTATATTTAGGGGTCTTGCGAAAATATTTCAAAGCTATTTTTAATATATCGACAAAACTAAAACGTCTGATGCTTAATACAGTAAACTCATAAATGCCATGGTTAATATAATATTGTTAGACACAATCTTGTTGCTTTGAATGTTTATCTTCACATGTTTCGGAAAATGTGTCTAAATAAATGAACATTTTTTCAATAAAAATAGTGATATGCTATTATAACATGTGTTTAGGGAAAAGTGAAAAAATACCATTCCACGAAGTTGTTATACTCTACTTAATATAAACATAATTTAAAAATCTAGAATGTTAAACAAATATATCTTTTTCTTAAACCTTACAGTTGAATAATTAAATAATGATTAGTCAGATTTTTTAAATCATAACACAATCTTATTATATTATACTCTTTATGACATATTTACAAAGCAAAATAAAAAACTATTAAACTAAAAAACTCAATTGGTATTTTAGTACATTCGTTTTTTTAGCAACACGTCTTAATACCCGTTCGGGTTGTACGCCTATGTACTAATTACACTTATGGTTTAGGGATTAGAAAGGTTTGAGATTAAGTGCACCCGTATTGGTGTGGAAGAAGTGTGAAAAATCATTTATAAAAGCCACCCTTAAATCAGCCGACCGATATTGAAACCTGATCTCCTCGTCTCCGGCAGTCTAGTCTAATACGAGAGTGGCGTGCTAGTATATGCGGCCATCAAATCGGGTGGTATATCAATTGATATAATATTTATTTTGTCGGTTTTGAAAATCTCTTCTAAGTTATCAACAAACAAACAAAAGTTTAATATTACATAACAACGTAAAAAAAATGCTACCACACAATCACACAAACTCTATAACAATGTTTATTACAGCTTCGAGGAAAATTTGGAAAATAGGTTCCTAGTAAACTACCCTTAAATAAGTACTAATGAAAACAAACACATCTTGTTAATTACAATAATCACTTTTACGTATACAATTTTAATCTAATTTAACCTAATTTTTAAATTTAAATATGAAGTTTAAACAAAATCCACTACACTGTTTTGAATTTGTGACTAGGGACAGACTAACAGAATGACTGAATTGTAAAATCCACTTTTTTAGGTTAGTGTTCTCATAAAATTTAAAAATTTGTCATAATCTCGAGATCGTTTTTTAACGTTCACAATCCTTTCATTTGATATGAAAAAGTAAATGAGAATTATTTATTAGTATATGTAAGCTTATTTGGGAGAATATACCGATTTATCAAATTTTATAACTAATAATTACGGGTGACAGCAGATTCTACACTAAAATTAATAGAACGGTGTTTATTTGCACCAAAAAAAATCTCACTTAACCATTTGTTCCTTTTAGTTCTTTAACAGCCTTTGTATTTATTTGTAGGATAAGCGATTGTATATGATTTACGTTTTACTTTGGTTTACTAATGATCACGTAAAGTATTTATTATGTAAATAATATGTGCACCTGTATTCAATATTTAATAAATATACAATTAATATGTACTGTACGGCAAAAACATGGTACAAAGTAAATTTAAAAAAATAAAAATAAAAGTTTTGAAATCATCATTAATAAAATTTTACTATATTATAAGTATATTTTTTAGTTATTTATACCTTCTATCAAAAGAAATGTTCACAGAACACATCACCGTACTCATAAATATAAGAAAGTATTTTTGAGAACTTCGAAACCTTTAAGTAAATGTTGTCATTGTCTGATAAGACTCATATATGTGTGATATATTTGAAATTTCTGTATCCAATTTTCTTAAGTTTATTTAATTTGCATTTAATAGACCTGTTAAGGCCCATTAAAGCATTTTGCTTTAGGTTACAATTCTCAGTTATAAACATTCCGTGAAAGCGATGTATTGCTAATCAAAAATTAACTTTTATTCTTTAAATTTGATAAGTAATAAAATTCTATTCAAAACCGAACAAAATAATATTTTTTTCCCTTATTCTTCCCCATATATGATCATAGTTCAAATCTGGTGGCCTTTATTATGATAAGCACAGTTTGACAACACAGGTTTAAGGTTAATTTAATATTTGAATAGAGATATATATTTTCACTTTATAAACAATTGTCCCAGGCATGAAGACATAGACATCAGTCTAGTCTTAATAGATACTCTGTTGGTGGGACTCTAAGGGTTCGAATCCAGTTTAGGTGTACTGGATTAAATAAACCTTCAGTGAGTTCACATTATTAATCTACGGAAATACCGGTATACTTAATTTAAATTCATCTTTCTTATTTCTGAGTAATTAATGTGTGTGTTTTTTTTGTACCGCATCTTACCATGAGTCTGGGTAATCAAGAGTTAACCACATTAATGGGTAAGGTATAAGGATGGTTGAATTAGATAAATGTCTTTCTAAATTTACAAAAAGGAAGAATGATTAACTATTTTGAGAAAAAAACTCAATACTATCGTCCGGAATTTGTATACAAACCTCCCAATCATCAGTAAATTCCACTAGATGAACTTTACATTTAGACCTTGTATGTAATGATACGGTGGATTAATAGTAATATTAAGTCACTTTCCCGAACAAGTAGTAAGACGTGGAATGTGCAAAATTAGCAAAATTTATATGCTGATACAAAAATAACTAAACAGATTGCTTAGAAAATTAAATCGCCAAAGTTACGTTAGTTATTTTATCAGCAAAGACAAAACAAAGGGCAGAGATGATAAAAAAAAAAGAAGAGCGAGATTCAATCAATGGCGGTAGAGACTGCGTTCATCACTTTTCAGATCTGATCTTTGGACCGACGAGGGATGACTACTGCTCTCTAGACCACTATCGGATGACCACTACTTTCATTTCCATCTAGCCTTCCATACCCTCCTACCCATCCAGTTTCATTCGTACAGCACGAACCCGTTCTACCTTTTGTCTAAGTCACGGAGACTTGGAAGCCACCGAGGTTCAGATTACCTTGAAAGATGTCTTCTGAAACATCCCTACCCTCTACCCCCACCTACTACTGCCTTCCCCAAACTCATCCTCCCTCCTCGTTCTGACCACTTCCGCCACTGGATCCTTTCGGTCAGTATTTCACCGCTAAGGTTCGCCAGTGCTGAGTACGACACCCCTTTGCCACCCCACAGAAAGAAAACCAACAATTAAGTTCAGCGAGACTCCCCGTTTCAGGTCTTTTTTTTATTATTATCTAGCTACCTCTCCCCTTCTTTGCTTCCTTCTTTATCTTCTCCTTATCCGACTCATTTCCACCTTCAATGTAGGCTCATCTATGTTCTGTCTCCTCCTTATACTCTTTTTATTAGCTCAGCCTCAATCTCCTTATTCGTTACTTTAATTCCTTTTCTTATCTATGACTACATTTACCCAAGTTAAAAAAAAAATATTATAGAATCATAGTAAGAACAAAACTAGGAAAATTTAAGAGACGTGAGGGGATTTCTTATAATTGCTAAAAAAAATAACTTTATTTAGGGTTTTCTAAACTTATCTTATTTTCCTTTATAGTTCTACGTATTGTATCTTCTATTTCAACCCCTTACCTCGTGTTGGCATTGTTGAATTTCTTTTATTTGCGTTTTACCTTATTTTTCGTGAGGGTGGTAAAGATAGTAACGTTAGAGAGAGAAGCGCGGTTTCTCAGGCAAAATAAAATGAATTTTTTTTCCACCCTTGTTTTAGGGATTTAAAGAAAGGTGAGAGTAAGCGGACGGTTTGTGAATAACTTCCGTTAGAGGATGTGTTAGATCCTGTTTTGTCTCTTAAAGAAAGGCAGGAGAAGAATACACAAATAGGGACAGAAGTAGGCAGGTATGTATTAGATATATCGTGAGAGACTCTCATTTGAAAGGATAATTAAAATATATTCCTATGTTTAAAAATATTTAAAAAAATATTATGAAAAAACACGTCAAAAATAAGCTAAGTTAAATAAAACCATTATAATGAAAGGTCTAGTTTTATTGTAATATAATTAATTTGAAACGGATTTCCTTATTTTTACAAGGCATTTCAATATTTTTTGTATAAAATTAAATTTAACAAAATAATAAATACTTCGATAATTGTAAATAGGTATATTCACTTGCTCACAATTTGCATATTAACTATCAACTATATATATATTTGTTAAATCTTATATATAAAATTCTCGTGTCACAATGTTCGTTCCCGTACTCCTCCGAAACGGCTTGACCGATTCTCATGAAATTTTGTGAGCATATTGAGTAGGTCTGAGAATCGGCCAACATCTATTTTTCATACCCCTTAGTGATAAGGGTTGTCCACCCTTAACATTTTTCTATAATTTTTAGACATTTTTTTAATATCTTTATTTTTTTTATTATGTCGCATTAAAAAATACATACAACCCTAAATTTTTACCCTTTTATCACCAACCCCTATTTTT
>CABFOV010000159.1:94932-112971 GCA_902141375.1 Timema poppense | reverse complement strand
GGGGTCACCGCAGTCACACACAACTGGAATTAGAGCTCCAAACTTTCAATCATGGCCAAACCAGATAAGTTGAGACCGAAATCTATCCGCTAATTCACCAGTGTTTGCACAGATTTAAAATAAATTATATTTTTGGTGTATGTATATATATATATATATATATATATATATATATATATACACCAAAAATATATAGCAGCAAATCTTATTTCATAAAACTTTTGTTTTTGTCCTGACTTTTATTTCTTACTAAATAATACCTATGAGTAAAACATATAATAATAATAATAATAATAATAATAATAATATTATTATTAATATTATTAGCACCATTTCTTACTACCCGTTTGGTTTGTACGCACTTACGCTAATGTGAAATGGTAGGGTGATTGTGAGATGAAATGGAGGACCTACAGCTTAACGTGGGATCCAAACCACGGTAGAGGCCTGGAATTCCACACATTCACAAGTTGTGATTAATACACATCTTGTCAGAGGTGAAGGGAGGGTTTGTCAATCAGATAAATCTGTGTCGGGACCAAGTATTGAACCCCGGACCCCCAGCACAGAAGTCAAACACCCTACCCTCATCTAGTATAGTTTACTGATATTGGAGAGTTTGAGTCTTCAATCCTTAATTTGTTTATTCGGAGTGATTCTCCTAAATGGTTTCCCTCTCTCACGCTAATCAAATGCATTTCCTTTTAGCTTCAAGTTCTTCATCCCTAACAAATTAGAGTTTTCTTTTTTTACTTTCTTTCTATTTTACAGATAGATAAAGTATTGTTATCGTAAAAAAAAATTGTACTAGAGATTTGTATAAATCTTGACGTTTCATGACTCCCCGAATCCGGAAATGTAGTTTTTGAATTTCTGTCTGTTTGTACCTCAAACTAGAGCCTAAACTATTTTACCGATCGGGCTAAAAATTGGCATCTAAGGATTTCATAGGGTTACCCCGAGGGTTTATTGGATTTGTACATCCAACCCTAAAATTAAGGGTAGTTTACTAAAGGGCAAAAAGAGAAATAGTAGTTTTTTTCAAAATCTGCTCTAACGATTTTGATTAAATTTCATTTCAAAACATTTATAAATATTCCAAACAAAATGTCTACGCTCAATATTTCGGCAAAATTACTTTAAATCCAGTCTAAAGAGTAAATTCTCAATTTTTATCATATCTCCGAAACTATTTGAGATATTAAATTACTTATCATTACAAATATTAGATCTATTTATAATACAAATATTTTATTCGTATCACTTTTTTTATGAAACCATTAACTTTCAAGCTATACGACAATGTATATGTTTTTTTATAGCCTTTCGAACACTTAAGGTATTGAGACCGTAAAAAATATATAACCTAAATTTTTATAGATGTTGACGTCTCATGACCCTCCGAACCCTATAAAGTGGTATTTACAATGCCGTATGTCTGTGTATCTGTTTAAACTTAAAATTAAGAGTAGTTTAATAAATGGCGGAAAGAGAAAAAATGGGTTTTCTCAAAATCGGCTCTAACAATTTTGATTAAAACTCGTATCTAAGCGTTGAATAAGATTATAAATAAACTGGCTATTTTTATTTTCCCATCAAAATTACTTTTAGAGTACTTTACAGATTCGGAAATTTCCGTATCTCCGCAACTATTTGAGATATTAAATAACTTATCATTGCAAAATTGTAGAACTATTAAAACAAACTTTAATGAAAAATTTCTTTTTTCAAACCAACAGTTTCTTAGATATTGGCAAATATATTAATACCATTTTGTGAGCTTTAGTTGTAAAAATAAACTACTCAAGATTTAACGCAATAATTTTCGAATGCCATAAAGTAATTAAATACAAATAAGTCTCTTAAAAGGTTTGTTATTTAATCGATGTGATCTACTATCTTTTCCTTTTTTTTTTCTCCAGCCCACATAGTTTAGATACCCATTTTCATAAGATGAACCTTATCTGTCAGCTAGAAAATATAAATGATAATTTTTTTTATTTATATATCAAGCCATGTGATCTTAATCAGTCGCTTCTAATATCTATTATCAATAACCATAAGATCATGTTAATCAAATAGTAAAATGTTTTCATGTTGACCATAAAATTCAGTTTGTGTATTTTAAAGGGTTCTTCATACCAAAATACTACTGTAGCTTGAACTTTTACAATAAAATCGGTACATTAATTTTAAAGACTTGAATGAACTATTTCATTGAGTAATAAAAAAAGAGTAGCACGCTCCAAATTAAAGACAGACGCTACTATTTAACTGCGTTTCCCTAGGACCGTTTATAATTCTCGTAAACTTGGAAGTCCTTAACCGTAACCGTTTGAAGTGTCGTACTTAGAGAGGGTTTATGTTGAGAAGTCATGGTATGCGTGGTAAACAAATTTACGACTAGCGTCTTTACTATATTTTATTAGCGCAATCAGTCTTGAGTAAGTTACTTAGTTACCCCGAACGGTGAAACGTGAGATGAACGGTTTAGTGACGTATCATCTACACTTTCGATAAATCATTATTATTATTTATTATTATTATTATTATTATTATTATTATTATTATTATTATTATTATTATTATTAGCACCGCGTCTTGCTACCCGTTCGGTTTATACGCACTTACGCTAATGTGAAATGGTAAGGTGATTGTGAGATGAAATGGAGGACCTACAGCTTAACATGGACTCCGAATCACTTTGGAGGCCTGGCATTCCTAACATTCACAAGATGTCTTGTTCAGAGGTGAAGGAAGGGTTTGGTAATCAGATAAATCTGTGCCGGGACCGAGGATTGAGCCCCGGACCCCCAGCACAGAAGTTTGACACCTACGCCTAGACCGCCAGTTCACCTACACTTTCTATAAATTAAATGGTACAATTCAATCACACAATTTTCTCATATAGTCAATTGAGGTTTTTAAACAGATTGCTAAAATAATTATAGTGAGTAAACTTCTCCCTATATTACAAACATTATATTTTGATAATAATATTAAAAGCTCTTTAGATAATGATTTTGATCAAAATAACAGTAGCAATTTTTAAAAATCTTGAAAACTAAAAAAATCCGTTTTCAGTAGGCTCTACATTATTTTTTATATAAACAAGTATACATCTTTATTTATAATGTAATTTAATCCACATATTCCCATATTGAACAAAGTTGTATCTATTTTTTGAGAAAATCTTAAAAAGATTCTCTAAATAAACTAACTTAAATCAAATGTATACAATATAATCAAGCAAACGTTGTCGCTACTAATGTAAAGCACTCCCCAAATATCCAATTTGAACAAAATCATTAAAGCCAATTTCAAAATATTGATTTTTCAAAAATAGATAATTTTTTATATGGCCCTTAATTGTATTGCTAGAACCAAAATCATTATTTAATCTCGAGGTGTGACCATATTACATCTAAATATCAATTGTGAATTAAATTAATCAACCACTTCAGCTGTAAGTGCAGTGACAAATATACTGTACACAAGTATCGACAGCATTTTAAGTACGTCATCATATCACGCCCAACTCACTTCCCGGCCGCTCCTGCGTTTGTGTGTCTACGCACGATGTATGGAGTAAAAGGGAAAAGAAAAGATTAGGATATGCCAGAAATATGTGCATTGCATTCGTATTTGAATGATTACTCGAAATTTTTCCACGGTTAATATGAGGGACAAAGCGACAAAGTTTCTTGTTAATAACTATAGTATGTCTCTTTTATGACATAATTAAGTACTTATCTGCGAAGCCATTCTAAAATGGTCAAAAACGGTCTTTTTAATTTAGTATTAATCCAAATATCCCTTAATATTTCAATAATATTCAGTATTACTAACTTCTATTAATTCTTTAACTCCATTAATGTTTAATCAGAAATGATCCACGTGCAATAGTGTTCGCGAAAATTTACGATTTCTGCCTTCATCACAGAGTTTATTGGCCTGTGATGTACAGTCTTATGTCCCACATGTTGAGTACGTAATTATCATAATCTCAAGGCAGAGTATTTTAACAATAATACTTTCATTTCTGTGCATTAGACATTTTTTTTTGTGGTAATAGGTTGGTATACATTGTTCAGAACAAAACTTGGTCGTGAAGGCGCTAGAGTTTGGTTTTGGTTACGGGAGGGAATGGTAAAGAAAGAAGACCACTAAGCTCTACCGCACATACGAAAGGCTTTAGATGGTAACCACTACGATGGTATTTACATGTTTCAATGTTGGTACAAGCCATGTTTTTTTTCCGTAACCCCCACAACAGCTGCTTTGGTATGAAAGCTGTTTGTAAGACAAACATTTAAACATCTCCTCCCTATACATAGAATCTATTCTCTTGAAATATTAATTAAATTATGATTATCTTGAGTAAAATTATATATAATATTTGGTAAAGTATAGTTTATCCATGTGGTCTCACAATTATATAATTTCATTTTTCCCGTTTATTATATGATATACCAGCATTGATAAGCCAGCAAGATCATTCGTAAACCTCATCTGGTATGGTTCTTCATTGGTAAAGAGGCTAGAGTCCTAGTCTTGGTCTGGTTTACCAAGTTTGATTTTTAATAACTGTTTTCACTTGACCTCCAAGTGAAATTCGAACATATTTAATTGAAAAATAAATTATGCCTTTTTCTTAATTTCTACATAATTAATGTATAGCAAGACGCGGAGCATGAATTTTACATAGTGTCTGATAAAGGTGCATTTTCTTAGAGACAGCCTTTGTGTACAACCACCGCAGTAGAGCCGCTTTGAAGGAATGATAACCTTGTTAAATTATGGACTAATTGCTTTACAAGCGACTAATGTCAACCATCAATGCCTTCAGCCATAATGACTGTACTTCCGCAGTCACAGATAAATAGTTTGTTTGCCCATTTTTTTAAAAATTGTAATTTATAGTAATAATTTAAGATAAAATGTTGGTGGAACTATTCACAAAACATACGCTTATAATATTTACAAATACCAACACTCTCTTCCTTCTACAAATGAGTCTTAAATTATTTGAAGTAAAGCCTATTTTGAAAATAAGGTATTTTTTGATGTTGCATGGCCCTTTTAATGCCATTTAAATATCCAATAGTGCCTTTAGGTAAATAGAGAGGTTTGGGGTAAAACACAAATAGAACTATTTTATGTAAATGCGGACCTATCCAAATTTATCTATGCTTAATTTATAGATTTAATTTAATCATTTCTTTGCAATAAAATACTGTTTAGTAGCTGTTTTAAAAACCAATAATCCTTTAAGATAAGTCATATTTAAAGAGATATTTCAAATCTCTACAAAATATATTAACATTTTATTATTCCTTGGAAATGTTTCAAAGAAGCGAGTGTTATTGGGCTGGCGAAGTCGAATAAAAATATATTTGAGCTTTGACATTTCAAAGTTTCCCACACCCTTGAAAATATTAATATCAGAGGGAAAAAACTGCACGTGACGCTTGTGGAAAAACAGTAAAGATAGTAAGGGTCGGATGGAACGACCACTTTTAAGGAAACTCACCTTTACTTACTCTTCTACTACTACATAGCAATTAGAGTCTTTTAAGAACACACATAGAGCGCGTAAGCAGCCCCTATTCATTATTCCCTAAGCCATTTCTATCCGAACCCTTTATGCACAAGATACTGGTGATATCTGTCCGCATCGTCACTTTATTGCTCTGGGACGCCACCGATATCTTTGAGTTCCAGGTATTCTGTCGATAACAGCTCTCGTACTTCTTGATAGTTGCATTCTTGTTACATACCCCACCCATTTAATCTTGTTTGTTATAATTATTTTTATTATATCCAGTTGCTCTATCAAATCATATATTTCTTGCTTCTTTCTCCATTTATTTTCATCTGTCTCTCTTACTGGAGCCCGTATTTTCCTAACTAACTTCCTTTCAATGGTCCTCAGCCTCTCCCTATCCATCTTGATCGTACTACATGTATCTTAGCAGTACTAGACTACAGGAAGCACAATATCATTGTATGCTCTAATCGTTGTTGATACTTATGGAGCTAAAAAATTGTCGTTATAAATAAGCACTCTAGGATACAGCTATGCTTCTTTCGTTCAACTCATCCATAATGTTGTTATAGTCTTTGAACCAGATTACAAAATATCTATGTTACGCCACCTCTCTCAGCTTCATATATCCTGCCTATAAAGTCCCTTTATTTGGTCTCTCTTTTATAAAGTTATTAACTCGGTTTTATGTTCACTGATGTGTAACCTAATCTTTTTGGCTTTGTTCTATAGCTTCAGGACCTACCCATTAGCGCTATGTCTTCGGCAAAAGCTAACAATATGTGTTTTACATTTATAACACAATTACCGTCTGTTCTCTTCCTCATTTCCAACATGACCTTATATAAAACCAAGTTGACTATTACCAGAGATATTGCATCTTCTTGCCTTACTCCTGTTTTTTTCTTTATCTCGTCTATCATAATTCCTCTATAGTTCACCTTTGCTTTTTTTATTCCCGTATAAACCCAAAACATCCTCCTTATTTTAGGGGTTATCTTCATCTCTTGAAGCACCTTGTAAATGCTCTTTATATGGATGCTATAATTTGAACTGTTATATCATCCATTGTATTATTATCCACCTATAAAATAATGTGTAGCTGTATTCACTTTGAAAAATGATAGAAATAAAATAAATGACTTCTTATTCTAGTCGATTCATTAGAACGCTATAATTTCCCAAAATTACTCGGATGCACTTTCATTAAAGCCAAACCTTCAGTTTGTAGGAAACAAATTTTCTAACCCGTAAAACATGTTATGAAGCTGGGTATATCTTTGATGAAACGTTATTGGTCATGGAGTTCATTCCAAAAACATCCATCAGAAAAACATAGTTTATTTCAGTTAGCCAAAAAATGACACCCACGTTCGTGAACTCACCGTCTAAATGCCAAGTTGACTTAGTACAAGAAGAACCGGATCCTTGCTGGGTGAACTGAGCGTGAATTTTCCTAAATATTTTTCGCGCTCCCTCCACGCCGAAAATAATACATTTTCCATAAATCTTAAATATCTACTTATATAGGTGTAGCGGAACCCGAATGGTTGGTAAAATTTTATGGCAAAATAAGTAGGTAGACTATCGTGAAATCAGAATATCCATTCCATTATATTCTAAGTTCTGGGTCCATGAATACAATTGTAGTCATTTCAAGAATTAAACAATTAACATCTTTTGAAGTTCCTGGCTTCTTAGACAATTTTATAACTACAACACCAAACTGTCGATATAAGTGTACTTTAATGCTAGATTGGCCTAACAAGTTTTAAAACGACATTCAAATTCCAACATCAATTCTACTTTCTTTATTAATACAACCGCTAAGACAATTACAGTGAAACCTGTTTAACTGGGATCTCAAGGGACCTAACATTTTGTATCACTTATAGAGGTTTTTCATTTATCCAGTTTCCCAAATAAGCAGGTTAACATGACAATTGTCTTACTTATAGAGGGTCCCACTATGAGAGGTCGAAATGTATATTTATCATATAAAGAGGTGGAAATGTTTATACTTATGTACATACAAATGTAAAAGAAATGTATATTTCATGTTGCACAATTTTTATTTAAAAAAAATTATGGCTTAAAAAAATCAGTGATATTAGTTTGTATTAGATTGTTAGTTGCTTTAAGGTGTTTCTCCATAGTATAAATTTGATCAAATATGTCAGGATTATTAATATTTGACATCTCAAAATATTTATGTAAGGTTTCTAAGGCTTTTTCTGCATCACGCTTTGATACTCTCTCTAAAGGCTCTTCACAAGTTTCACAACCCTCCTCTTCTTCTTCTTGTTCTATCTCTAAGAACTCAGAAATAATGTCGTCGTCAGTGAGCTCTTCCGATACTAGTACATCATCGTCCATACGCACAAAATCCTCAAAAGTGGGCTGCTGGTCATTTTCATTGCTACTACAAGCGGCAATAATCTGGTTCCATTCTGCAAGTGTTTCACAGTTCTCTTCCTCCTCTTGTAAGCTTTCAGGTTCCGGTTCATCCGTCACTTTGAATCCAGCTTTTTTGAAGCAGTTACTAATGGTGGTATTGCTCACACAAAACCAAGCTTTTCTCGCAAATCTCATTGCCTGGAGGATGTTAATTTCAGGGATTTTATTCTCTTCTATAGATTTAAGAACGTATTGTACGACTTCTTTTCTGTAGTAAACTTTAAAGTTGTTGATAACACCTTGATCCATTGGCTGTAATTTACTTGTAGTATTGGCAGGTAAATACAATAATTTAACGTAGTCTAATTCGGGCATATTATTATGAGCTGTGCAGTTATCAACAAACAAAACAATTTTTCTTTTTTGGGCCTTCATATTGGCGTTCACTTTTTTCAACCAATCCGCGAATAAATCAGATGTCATCCAGGCCTTTTTATTGTTTTGATAACTAACAGGCAAAGTTTTGATACCTTTGAAGCATCTTGGATTTTTTTATTTCCCAATTAAGAGAAGTGGCAGTTTTTCAGTTAGACATATTTGCACACAGAAGCACAGTAATTCTATCTTTGCTCAATTTACCACCATGGTAAGGCTGACCTTTGATTGTAAAAGTTTTATCCGGAAGACACTTGTAGAATAAGCCCGTTTCATCAGATTGAAGACGTTATCGGGTGAAAAATCATGTGATAAAGCTGGAAGATTTTTAATCCACTGATTACATTCATTGTTGTCCACAGCATTGCTCTCTCCACAAACATTTTTGAAAACGATATCTTTCTTTCTCTTAAAGCCCTCCAACCACCCATTACTGCCAGAAAAATTATCAATACGCAGCTTACTCGCAAATTCTCGAGCTTTCTCCTTAATCATTGGGCCGCTTATTGGAATGTTTTTATTCCGTACATGTTTCATCCATGTCGAGAGACATTTTTCAAGTTCAGGATACTCTGCTGGTCGTAGTCGTTTTAGTTTTCCTTTTCCGTCAATACACTGAGAACGTATTTTCTCCTTATTTTGAATAATTCTGTAAAGAGTTGACTTTGGTAAATTAAACTCGCTGCACAGTTCGTCACGCGACTTTCCACTCTCATATTCCAATAATAACTTTAATTTATCAGCAGATGTTAAGAGAATATTTCGTTTAGACATTTTTTGCACTGGTATTCACTAGTTTCTAGTACTGATAAACAAAACTAGTATGGAAGAAATTAGATTGTTTTGTAAACAAGCGTGTCATAACTTGTCTAAACCTGATAAATGGTCTCACTTATACGGGTTATTGAGCTACCAAGTCCCAATTATAGAGGTAAAAATCGAAAAAATCTATTAAATCTAATCTCAGTTAACAAGGTCTGAAAATTCCTAGTAACAGAGGTATTTTAATGCAAAAGTGGCGGGACATCATTGCAATTATCAATAACAGAGGTTTCTAACATATCCAGGCCCCAGTTAAACAGGTTTCACTGTAATTAAACATTTTACGCGCTTCTTATACTCAAATACAGAAATTAAACGAGCAATACTTATTTGCAGGTGTATGTATTTCAATAGTGTTAAGTTTATTGTATTTAATTAATCTATTTCTAAAATACATTAGCTTTTTTTTTATCTTAAATTGGTAATTAAAATATAGGTTTTATCAATTTAATAGTATTAGAAAAATTCCTTTTTTACTTAACTTGTTAAAATTGATTGTCATTTTTTTAAATTTTATATTGTTTGTGCTACCAAATTACGCAGCATTATTTACTCAAATGAAATTATTACCTAACGTCTTAATTTCTAGCTGTATATGTTTGTGTGCTCTTTTATGTTTTATGACATTGAGGACTAACATCTTATTTGCCTTTTTACAAAAACTAGCAAGAGAGGAGAAACGTTGAGATAGTGGGTGGGAAGTTGGGTTGGGGAGGGGAGGGGTGGGAAGGGGCTTGAGATATAGACTGAAGTTAGTCAGGGGAGGAAGGATATATTAATCCTTAGAGACTTTACAATGAAATTATTTTCCTTCCTAAGATGAAGCGAGAAAAAGTGTTAAATTACTGTTTGAAATCATGTTGGCATGAACCGTAAAAGATATCAAGATTGTTTTCCTTCCGTAATATTTGACAGGTTCATTCATGGATTAAATTTATCTCATAAAATGTAGCCATAATGGTTTTATAAATAGTTATTGAAACGTTAATTTATGATTTAACAAATGGTTATAACTCTTTGGAAATGTTTAAAATTCATTGTCTCATTTATTTTTGTTTTTATAGAACTTTTAAAACTCATAATTACTAAGACGTTTAAATAAATGTAAATGTTAATATTTAGTATTATTATCTTTAATGTGATATTAACAAAATATTGCCATTATACTTATCGAGGTTTTCATTTTTCTTTTATGATTTTAATAAATCGTTACTACTTTTAAGATCTCGAATATTCCAAGATTAATGTTCTGAGCCTGAATATTTAAATGATTTAGCTTTTAAACTATGATAGAAAACGTAGGAAAGTGTGTGAGTCCAATTTAAATAAATCATTAAGCCAATACAAAATTTAATAAAAAATATCATATATTTATGCCTCAGTTATTTGATATAACTCAAGTTTGATTGATGCTAAGTCGATAAATATTTGTAAAATAATATAATACTAATAATAGAGTAAAACTTTATCTATGTTGACACCATATAAATATGTTTTGAGTTTCTAAAAACTTCTTATCAAAAGACTGCTTCTGTGGTTCAATGATCAGAATTTTTTTGATACAGATCCAGAAGTCCATGGTTCAATCCCGGACGCTTCCAGATTTTCGGTGAAACAGTGAGTCTGGAACGACGTCAACTCAGCCGCATGAGGATAAATGAGGAGCTACTTCTTTAATTAAGTAGCAGCTCCGGTCTAAAAACTGAGATTAATGGCCGGAGGGTTGGTTGGTACTAACCGCACTACACCATCTATCCATAAAACCTGGAACTATTTTCACAGACAGCGGCTGCTCTGTCGGTATGGCTCGATGCCATGAAGCTATTTTACTTCCTACCAAAATCACTGTATAGGGATTGTTTTAGGTTTTTTTTTACGGGTAGACCCTTATATTTCTTGTTTGTGACAATATTATTTATGTTTTGCAATGTAATGCATTTGGTAAAGTCAAGTGATTCCTTTACCAATTTGAAATAACAAGTCATACACAGGAGAAAAAACGCAAAAGTTAACTTTCATGCTTGTCCAAATCACAGGGTTTGTATTGCCCAATCTTTTAATAAAGGAAATTTTAGAAAATTGGGCTCTACATTTTTTTTTTTGCTAAGATCTATACAAACAATTTGAATTTTATCAATGTGTTTTTATGCAGGTCTATTGATAACACCTATCAAAATGACCTATGCAAATAAAACTGCCTGATATATTAATCCGAGAAAGTAAAATCAAGTAGATTTCTAAACAGCTAAATAATGGCACTTCTTATGAAAATTGGACTTTTTAATAAAACCCAGATTTAGTTCAGACTTTTGTGATTTTATTTTTTAAATTACTATTCAATAGAGTTTTATAAATACTACAATACAAATTACGGTTGGGATATTAACAGTTTGTAAACTTTTTTATGAGAGTTTATAATTATAGGTATACTCTTTCAATATGAAAAATGTATATTGTAAAACACGATAAATTACTCCTGAAAGAAACCGTTGTTTTCTGAAAGTGTGACTTCTCCTTTGAAAATTATTGAAATTTCAACATTTTGTCTCCTCCTTAGTGTTTATGCTCTCATTTATTTAAAAAATATATAAGATCAAATAAGTCTCTTCTATGCATCTCTACTATGCATCAAAGTTTCTTTCCTACAAAACTTTGCGTATTTTTAAAATTATCGTAAAGAAACTGGTATTATTTGTATTAAACATTTTCCTAAAGACTACATTATTTGTGTATCATTGTATAAAACAAATCATATTTGCAATTATCAATTAAAATAAAATAAAATTATACAGGTTTTTTCCAATATTGAGCACATAACCTTTGATAAATGGTTAGGGATAATAAAACTACCTCAAAATGTCCTTTGGAGATTAGCATTCGCTTCCTTTTCGACCAAACAACAAAATAAATTCAAAATATAAGTATTAAATCAAATAATTAACATATTATTTAATATATTAATTTTGTTGCAAAAGATCTCTTCCGGCTCAGATAAAATCATTACACCAGTGGTTGACAGACATTGTATATTTTGTCGTTCCTTTAACACGTTTGTGACCCACTTTAGTGACCGTGTGGTTTAACGCGCTACTCTCGTGTACGACTAGACTGACGAGGACGGGGAGATCGGGTTTCAATAATGGTAGGGTGCACTGAGCGTGGTTTTTCCTAAATGGTTTTCCACCCTCTCTCTACTCAAATATGGACATTTACTTTAAGTTAAACCAACCTAATATCTAACCCATTAGTGTAATTAGTACATAGGCGTATAAACCGAACGGGCAGTAAGATACGATGCTAAAAAAAAAAAAGTGTGCACTATTTTTCGTTGTAATTATTGAAACAGTGTTGCCATACACCTGGAGTATAGAGAAAAAAACAAGGATTTTTTTGTCTGTAAAAGACAGGGAAAACTTTTGTTATTTTGCAAAATATAGCAAAAACCTTGGAATATTTGTTGATTTGTGACATTTAACTGAACTCTTAAAATACTAATTCCTGGGCTGGACGAAAAAGTGAACTGAATAAATTAAACATGCTGATTCAGATATGTCTTACCACCCCGTAAAGAAAAGTGGAAGGAGAGGCAAGAAAGATCAGTGAGCGTCTCTTGATGTGTTTTAGCAAAACATCTTTTGTCCAAAATAAATAAAACCTTGCTGCAGTTGAAACATAGAGCTTAATTTTCTTGACGTGGTGATATAAAGAGCGGTTGAGTATTTATCAAAAACATAACGGCAATAGATGATAAACATTTTTAATGGAGAGAAAAGGATGTCATTAACTTACAGGACACCCTTGACAAATAGTTAGGAACTATTGATGTCACCATGTGAAGAAAATTAAACTTTATATTTATACTATAGCAATATCTGATTTATTTTAAAGAAAAAAAGTTTTGATATTGTTGCTTCAAGACAACTGGTCTTTTATCACGTCATCTCCCATCACACCTTAAAAAAAAGGTTGTGATATGACAAAACATTTATTTACCCATCTATCCTAAATCGTCTTGCTTTAAACAGATGTTATATAACTTTACACTAGTCAGTTTGATGAAAAATGAAATTTAATCACTCTTTTCTTCAATCCTTCAATCCTAAAAAAAAAACGGGAATTCCTTTTGGAAAACCTGGAAAACACAGAGAATTTATTCGTAAGAATTAGTGGCAGCCCTGGATTGAAGGTCATTAACAGTAGTCAACTAACAGGTGTCAAATTAAAGAAAATTTAAATGGTTCAAATGTTTGAAAGGTTTTTTTTAACTTAATATTTTTTAATTAATTTATATTTTTTATCCAAATAATAACGTGTTGTGTTACTTTCACTTATTTCATCGAATGTTTCATACCGGATTCCTCCTAAACCAAGCGAAAGATCGGTAAATAGTAAAATTTCTTTATAATTGAATGCTACTTTTAAGCCAAAGATTTTTTGATTTACTTAATACTTTTAATGTTATTTCCCTTTTTATGAAGGAAAAACGTGTTTTTATTTAGTTTTTAGCTGTTTGCTCTAAAAGGAAGTGAAAACGAGCTTATATCCCAATGTAATTTTGAGCTAGTTTTGCAATACCCTACCAATTCTCTAAATTTGGCAGTTTAATCCTAGAACTTCCTGTGTATAGTCATGGACAATGAATAGTAAGCTTATGTGCATATTATTTGTATGAAATTAAAATAAAACTTACTTTTTTTGCGGGTTGATAAGGTTTAGACGATAGCTTATGGAGATGCACCTAATTAAAACTGATGTTTAAAGTGATATTTTCTTTGGAAGATGTGTAGAAGACAGATTAAAATAAATGGTACGGTGCACAGCATGGACTTTATCTGTCATTTAACTTAAAATAAACACATTTACTAAAACACTTAGTTTTTGTTGAACTAAATAATATACTATGTTAAAGAAACATTGATAAAAGAGGCGTATCTTTGTCCACCAAAGAGCATAGCCATTTTAATTTCGTAATACCCCATACAAATATGTTTTTATATCTCAAAACTATTGACTTTTGGATACATATTTCAAATAAAAGATTTATATTTATAATAGCTTATTTTACAATATATATATATTTTTTAATATTTGAAATAGTTAAGGGAATATTACCAAAATTGAATATTTTTGCTTATGTGTGGTACTTCCAAACTCATTTTTATGTGAAAATGAAAATTGCCATTTTGTTTATAATGTTATACAGTGTCTATATACAAAGTTTATTAAAAATAATTTAAGTGGATTTAGAGAAAATCGATTCTTTATCTTTATGCCCTTCGGTCAACTACTGTTAATTTTTGAGTTGAATAAAAACATTTCAAAAACTCTTTGGGGGAACCTTATATAAACCATATATATCAAGTTTTATCCCAATAGGTGAAAAGGTTTCTGCAAAGTTAGAGATACAGACTGACAAACAGAAAAACGATATCGCGAAAATCACTTTTTTTTTGTTTCAGAGTGTCATTAAATGACTACCTTTTTTAAAAATCAAAATCTTGAGTTCTATTTATTTGACGATCATAATACTTCTCTTTCTTAGGGTTTGAGTTAAAGTATAAAAGTTGAACAGTTTACCTTTGCAAAGAATTTTCTCTCGCTTTTAGTGTATTTTTCTACTTTTTTGTTTTATATCTCGTTTCGCACCTACAAGCATTATCATTTTTTGTTTTATTCTTTTGGGCAAGCTAAACAAAGTGTTGCTTCACATGCAAATTACCACTTGGCATCTGAGCTGTTATCTTAGTGAAACACAATACATTATCGTCTTTTTTTTTTCGAGTAGTACTGACCAATATAAGTAACGTTAGCTTAGTGGACCATAAACATGTACGACTCTGACTTAGCGGGCTAGTGTACAATCTTAACCAGTGTGCATTTTGTTTCTTTACATGCAATATGTTTTTTACATTTTCTCATTCGCATAAACGCATGTGTTTAGTCCAATTCTGATAGGAAGACGGCATTATTTGACCGTTACAAAAGTTACTAAAATAATTTTCATAACCTTTTACATTAAGTTATGTGCTCTATAACTACATTTTTGTAGATAATATAAATACGGTAAATATAAGAAAATACTAGTAACATAAAGAATGATTTTGTTAGGAAGAACAGTAGAAGTTAGTTATTAAGTTACTAAAACAACTTTAACATATTCATAAATCAAGTCATGTCTGCAGCTGTCATTTTTGATAGATATTATCAATACCTATAGAATAATACAAATAATACCAGATACAATGTTACCAATGTTGGCCGAAAATAGATATGTTTGCATTTTCTCTAGTGTTCTTCCAACCAAAATCAGGTTATAGCAAAAGGTTATAGTAATTATTGAATCTTAAAAAATAGAAGACCCGATGTTTGTTGGTTCAAACCCATCCGTGGTCGTAGAATTTTCATTGAGCGATAAAAATCCGTAGCACAACTTCCATCGGTGGTAAAGTAAATCAGTCGGTCCCATGCCAAATGTGGCATGTAAAAGAACCCTTGAAAGTATGTGAAAATAACTTTCCCGGCAAAATTGAAAGGCCCTTTGACTCTCGCTCATAGAAATTTTCGTACGCTGATATAAACATTTGGTTCAGTAAGTTTATGTTAAATACCTAAAATATATAAATAATACTGTATACGTGTATGTCAATATTATACTTTTACGCTAACAGACCATGAGCTGTAACGTTTTGTTTCTTTGGCTGTAGGATCGCGCACCATTGTTTTAAAAACACTCCACCTCATGTGATACAAAAACTAAAATGTATAGGCACAACTCGTAAAATTAATAATAAAAATATCAATCTTTTTCCTATTGGGTTTTATTAGCTGTTCGGTTATTAATTACTAAAATATGTTAGGGATGACTTAAGGTAATGTTTAGATAAATATACCCATATTTGCGTGCATCAAGAGTGAGAAAAATCATCCTTATTTCATCTAGCGCCAAACGATAACTGACACCCCCATGAATGGCCAACCTTACTAGATGAGCTTGAAATTTAAACCACACTTAGTGGTGTTAATAATTAGGTGTGCGTTCCACTCCATATCTGACTTATCTCGGACGACGTTTGGGAACCGTTCCCGGGTTGTAATTGACTTCAGCTGCTAAAAGACAAACTGATCCTGTAAACCCATCATTGCTAGTGACGTGTCTAACCCATATTTGTAACATCCTCGAGGTATTGGCGAGGGAAAATTTTGAATAAAGGAGCGATGAAAAAGGGGTTTGGGGGAGGGGGGGATTACGACGAGGCCTATAGAGGTGGATGGGTAGGGGGGGTATGACAGGAGACAGGATCCTTTCTTGTCTCGAGACGTTGTGAACTCGATGAGGTTGAAATTAAATTTCCTCCATGTGAACTGAGCCGCTTGCTTTTCCTCCTACTTGTCATTTCCATTCGATTCCTTTACCCCCAAAACTTGCTCATATTTTTTATAAGACTCCTACGTGCTCTCCTTCAACGAGAGAGGTCTTAGTTTCTTGCGTGACTCTCCGTACATACGGATGATGTATGAGTACTTGATTTAATACTGAATTCAGTACAAGTATCAACTCCCGCTAACGGCCAAATATCAAGTTGACTATTGACAAAACTAGTAGTCATCATGGAAAATGGTGTGTAACTTGATAGAAACGAAGATTCTATATTTTAGCGATATTTAACTACACACCAAACATGGTGGTTTCATGATTTAAGGCATCTATTTCACATCAAATGGGACTGCCGATGGCAGGGATATCGTAGTTTGATTTCCGGTCTAGTATGAAAAGGGTGATTTTTTTTTTCTAGATGGTGTTTTAATCTTTCTCGGCGCAAGTGCAGGTACATTTATTTTAAACACAACCTTTCTTATCTCTATCATATTAGAGTAATTTTTCTCTCTCTCTCTCTCTCTCTCTCTATATATATATATATATATATAGCCCGAATGGGTAGTAAGATGCAGTGCTAAAGTAAATAAGTCACAAATATACGCAGAAGAGATACACGCTGTCTCACATATCTAATTGGATGGGTTTCTTTTATCCTTGAAAGGAAAATAAAATGATATAGTGATTTGTTTTGAAAAAACAACAAACGAAAGTGGGTTTTTAATTCATTTTATAGATACATATAATGTAATTCAAAAAATATTTGATAATTTCAAATTAAACCTTAATATTTTAACTATTGCACACACATTTTTATTAAATAACTCTCTTTATATTCTGAAAATTGAAAAATGACACCTGGACACGGGAATCGAACCCGGGACCTTCGGCTTAGTACGCCACTGCTCTTACCACTGAGCTATCCAGGATTCGTCCCGTGCCCATGGTCATTGTTCACTCATAGTTTAAGGCAGAGTCTGAGATAGACGTGGAAGTCGTCAGCTTATAAACATGTGATTATCTAAGATCACAGCCATCAGACAACGCAGCCATCAGCGACTCGGTAGTTGGCAATTTTGCGGCCAATTGACAATTATATATATAATTGTACAGGATTGCATATATTAATGAAACAAATAGCCGAAACTATTGTTAATGCATTTTAGTGAGGATTACACCTTTTAGATATCATATTCTGAAAATTGAAAAATGACACCTGGACACGGGAATCGAACCCGGGACCTTCGGCTTAGTACGCCACTGCTCTTACCACTGAGCTATCCAGGATTCGTCCCGTGCCCATGGTCATTCTTCACTCATAGTTTAAGGCAGAGTCTGAGATAGACGTGGAAGTCGTCAGCTTATAAACATGTGATTATCTAAGATCACAGCCATCAGACAACGCAGCCATCAGCGACTCGGTAGTTGGCAATTTTGCGGCCAATTGACAATTATATATATA
>CABFOV010000159.1:72109-87378 GCA_902141375.1 Timema poppense | reverse complement strand
CCCCCTGATCGTAATGCATTAATTGATTGTACACATTTACTTATTTTAAATACCTTCAATAGGAATTTTATATTGATGACTACATTACCAGCGTTACTAAGGGCATACTCAGTTATGATAATATTATTAGTAAATCATTGCTTTTAAATTCACACAACAGCGTTAGAGACCTCCTCTTGTAAGTTTTGTAGGTAACTAGGGAGACTTGGGGTTCTAATCACATCTAGATCTAATAACTTGTTTTTTTCTCTAAATGATTTTCCCACTGCATTACGCATTACTTATATTAAATTCTATCATCCTCATTACGAAAAGTTCTGACAGCTTGTTAGACGTGAATCAGGCAAAAAAAAAAAACTATAATAATCCTCACGCCACCTTTAGACAAGCTTTTTTTAATTTATCTTTCCCTATTGAGGCTTGCGTGTGTTTTTATACTTGATCAAACACACACACCTCCCAAGACAAATTATGTACAAGAATCTCCACCCCTTAGAGCAATTTAAGACTAAAAAAAAAAATCCCCTCGGTCTACCATCCCATAAGTTAAACAAATTCACTAAGATAAGAGGTAAAGAGGGTTGGCCAAACTGCCAGTTAAGTATCGACGAAGATGGATTGTCGAACCAGTGTGTTCACCTCTCGCACACCAAATGTCCCTCACGCTAAACGCTCGTTACATTCTCTTCCCCTAAAATTTCACCTCGTTATATTATTCCTAAGAAAAAAAAACTTCTTTGCAGTTGTGTGTTTCAATATACAGATGGATATATTCGTGATGAATGTGCTTTTATAATTATTTGATACTTGGATATAAAAATTAAGATTCAAAACATTTGAGCTCTGTTTCATTTATATTTTTTTTGTCTAACCTCTCTCTGTTTTCCCTTACATGCTTTTTTGTTCACTACACGTTTGGGATAGACTTATTATAATTATATCAATGGGTTAAATATAAGTAAGTTATAGTTAAAAAGAAATATAGCTGAATTAATGTGAAGTGGGAACCCATTTAGGGGGGCGGGGTAAACCTTCATAATACCTAGGCAGGACTCAAATACCGACCTCCAATTGACGAAAAACCAGAACCTGACATCTAATCCTCATGTTTACCGGTGCTGGTTCTAATTTATTCTTAAAATAAACGCGAGTTATTGAAAAAATAGAATAAGTTGAGAGAAAGGAATGTTTTAGTCAAAAGAAGATTATAAAATATTATTGTGTAAATTTTGTAAATGAAAACGTCATTAAAAATAAAACTTGAAACATATATATGTAGGTTTTATTTACATATATTTATACATATATAGTTGTATTTATTTATATTGAATTGATTCAATACATTTTTTTGAGAGTTTTGTGATTTATTGTGTACTGATAATGAATATGCCATAAGTTATTGACAAAAGATTTATAAAAAATGTCAAATCATCATGTTTAAATAGCTATGATTTTAAATCTTACTTTACCAAACCCTTCCTTCACCTCTGACAAGACATATTGTGAATGTGGGGAATGCCAGGCTTCCACCGTGGTTCGGATTCCACGTTAAACTGTAGGTCCTCCATTTCATCTCACAATCACCCTACCATTACACATTAGCGTAAGTGCGTATAACCCGAACGGGTAGTAAGACGCGGTGCTAATAATAATAATAATAATAATAATAATAATAATAATAAATCTTACTATTATTTGGAAAGTATTTCGCGAGTAAATAAAAATGTATTTCATATGGACCTTTTTTTTCAAATATATGTAACATTCTTTTATATTTTCATAGAAATATAGTAAAACAATTAAATAAGATTGAAATCAATTAAATTTTTTCTATAGTTTAGTGTTTTGGGCTTCTTTACAAACACTTGGATTCATACTAAACTGATTATTTTGAATAATTATGTTTTATAGGATAATATTAGTACCAAAAAAAATTGGGATGCAAAATATTTACACACAAAATGTTTAAATAATATACTTTGTCATCAACAAATTTACTGATTTAGACATTGAAATCCTTAATAAAACAAAATCGCAAAGGATCTATGAAACAAAAACAAAAAAGGTAGAAATAATAAATAAAAGAAGTAAGACGTTACAAGTTTTATCTTCCCCTTTAGACTCCCTTGAAACCCATTAGATAAATTGGTAAGTGATTAATAGTCGTTTCTGGTTGAGTTCTTTGATCGTTAGTCGTAAAGTTAACCCGTCGGAAGCCGTTCTGTATGGCCATTTCCTACTTCTGCTCACCAGGATCCAAAGGCTCACCGACACCCAAATAATGCCCCACTGGACAAGTCTTCCTATCTTTTTTTTTTATACCAGTTTCTATCAAATCATGTCACTTGGATTAATCACCTTGAGCTTGCCTTGATGGACGGGACGGTCACTTTCTTTCTTCCTTTCCTACGGTCTTTTACTAGATTCTTCGTCCCATTATTCTTTTTAACATGGTATGAGAGTCTTTATTTTTTTNTCTATGATATTATATTCGTGTCCCTTATTACTTTTGAAATTAATCAAGAGATTTTATTCTTTATTGTGTTTGTATGTGTTTTTTTGGGAGGGAGTAAAGGTATTCTATCTATGGTGGTTCGTGTTTAGGTCCATTAACTGGCTTGTAATCTTTTTCAGCAATGAATCTATCTTGAAATATTTTTTACCACTAATTTATTTTAAACGGTGTCTTACTATTTGCTGAGGCTATACGCATGTGCACTAATTACGTTAATGATTAAGGGATAAGGAAGGTTGAATTTATAGTAATTATACCCGCATTTACATGAAGGGGTGTGGAACATCATTTTGGAAAAAATCTCTGTCGAATGTACTGAGGGTGGTGTTTTCAAAAATGGTTTTCCACTCTCCCTCCATGTAAATGCGAGTAAACTTCCTCTAAATAGAACCTACCTAATTTCTAAAATCATTAACGTGATTAGTATATAAGCATATAACTCGAACGGGTAGTAAGACGTGGTGCTAAAAAAAAGAACCCAGTGATAATTATTGTTATTATAAAAAGCTCCACCCCATTAGACCCTCTGCTTTGTTTTTTTTTTAAACAAATTTCCTGCAAAGCAAACAAGCCGTATTAATACTTCATTCTCTTTAAATAGCTTCGTTGATATAATTTGTTTTAATAACTTTACTATACAGCTCGTCCCCCCATCACGTGAAAATATATTTTGGTACAACTGATATTTGCTTTGACCAGCTGTTAATTAAAACAAGGTTTCCATGGATGTATGAGGCAACGCCCGCTGATACATGTGTGTCCATAAACACGATATTCCAGAGCAGACTGGCTTCCGAATCATTAACCGTCCGCTGCAAAGTTTATTTCGCACCGAGGTTGGATTTATTACGTCCACATGTGGTAGCGTCTAAATTAAAATCATGGCAAATGGCTAGGTCTAATGTAGACATTTATTTTCTAGTTCAATATCCTATTATTGGGTCCACTAGTTGTTGAATATTGCATCTAAAACTCCCTTTGTAGAGCATTGTCTTAATACTGCAGCCCATTTACATATATACACTGATTTATCATTAAAGGTAACAGTCACTTCTTGACGGATGTACTATGGCCCTATATTAAATTATAGACCATAGTGTAAACGTTCAAGGTAAATTTAGGTTTTCTTTATTTCAGGTTAAATTAAATCTACAAAAATTATTTAATGAAATAATAATTTATTTTTGATGGTATTTTATTAGCACTAGTAGGTCTGGGAACAGTAGACCTCTCTCCCTCAATTCAAAAAAATGGCAAGTACATTTAACAAGCGACACTTACAAACCACATCACTGGTAGCAGTGTCTAATGCGTTACTCTCACAATAGGTTAGATTGGCAGTGATAGGGATTAGAATCCCAGTTTGGTGCGCTGACGGAAATTTTTAATAACTGATTTTTTGCCCTTCCTATATGAGATTCTGGTAAATTTTCACTAAATTCCTTCCTTAGTTCTTCATTATCAGTATGAATTTGCTAATAGTCGGGAAGAATCGTAGAACAACACAAACCTTTGTTTTCATTTAAAAAGAAACATATTTTTCTAAAAAAATTTTTACTTATTGATTATTGTTTTAAGCTCTGTTGTCAAAGTTTTTTTTTCAAAAATGTACCTACATCATTTGCAATTAATGTTACATGAGTGATCAATGCTTTATGTAGCTAACAGTAATTGTATTTAAATATAATTGCATTACTACACGCACGAAAAATTAATATATTGTGTATCTTGAGCTTTTAAATTAGTGAGTGTTTTTATCATGTTTGACGAGTATTACTATTGTGATATTGACAAAATTTAATATGTATTTACTATAGAGAAATTGTATACACAGGAACATATACTCTGTCACACAAATAATCTGATCTTTACATCAGAGCTTCAAGGAATATCGTATTTTTTTAAAATAAAAACGCATAGTAAATAAAATCTATTTCTAAAAATTTTATAAACTCAATTATCTATATAAATACAAAAAGAAATGTCCTGAGTCACTGACTGACTCATCAACAGCCAGCCCAAACCCTTGGACATAGAAAGCTGAAATTTTGCACAGAGGTTTCATTTATGATGTAGAGAAGGAATAAGGCCGGATTTTTTTTTAAATTCCCATGGGGTAGGGAATAAAGAGGATTTATATTTTCATTTTAAAGTTGCCTTATTTCCGTAACTATAATTATTAGACTCTTCAAATCTGGCATGTAAGTATGTAATTATAATCACTAATAATCATTTTCAGGATTTTCCGAAATTCCCACGGAATAGGGAATAAAGAGAATTTATATTTTCGCCTTAAATTTGCCTTATTTCTTATTAGATCAATGCCCAGCCCAAACCCTTGGAATTAGAAAGCTGAAATTTTTTAGAGGTTCCTTTTATGATGTAGACAAGAAATAAGGCCGGATTTTTTGAAATTCCCACGTGATAGGGAATAAAGAGGGTTTATATTATTACTATACCACAGTGGGAAACGGATAGCGTGGGGTAGAGGGGGGCTTATATAATTCTTATACCACAGTATATCACGGGCAACGTCGTGCGGGACTGCTAGTAGGGTATAAATATAATCAGGTAGTCTACCTACTTTAATGTGACATAGAATATTGAACTTTGGTACACTCATTTCTTACAACTAAGGTTAAATCTACTAAAACTATTTTTAATATTAAATATTTTTTAAATTGTCATCTAAAATAAAAAACAATTTCATTGCAGATATTTGGTCAGAGCTTATTTTATTGTTATTTTGAATCTCAAAAATATAAAATTTATTTTCCAAGATAAATAAAAAAAAATATTATTTATACAATATTGATGTGAGTGGAATATATATTATCAAAATCCTTCCTACTAATGTGAGTTGCTTTCATAAATTAATTTTTCCCGAAATGAAATGAAATTTATTGTTTAGCTTATGTTCAGATATAATTTTAATTTGTATTTATTTTATTTAAAAAAAAGTGAGACGTCGCACAAATATAAAATTAAATTCTATTTAAAAAAAATCTAAATTGTTATTTGAATATAGTTAAGAAGTAATCTTCTATATTCAAGAAGAGGCTTGTATTATCCACCATTTGCACAATGCATATGTAGATTCTCCCTCTTCCCCTCACAATGTTCCAGCAATTATGTTGTTTTTTTAATTATTTCTATCGTTTTGTTGAAACTTTGTTTTGAATCTATCTCCAAACATGTTTTCACCCATCATTTTTACTTTCTCTTGACTTTTTGTAGAGAATGTATTGTGATCCTCAAAATAATCGAATTTGAGATTTTGATAAATGTCGACGTTTCATGACCCCCTGAAACGGGAAATTTATTTTCGTGATGCCTTCTCTCTGTCTTTCTGTACGTCCGTCTATTTGTCTATAACTCAGGCTAGAGCAGAAATTATTTTACTGACCCCGGTCGATTATATACTTCTACTAAATTCAACCTTCCTCATTCCTAACGCATTAGCGTAATTAGTACATAGGCGTACAACCCGAATAGGTAGTGAGACGTGGTGCTAAAATAATGTTTCTATGTTAATTCTTTATCGAACTTCAAATACCCCAAAAAATTTTTAGCATCTCATATTTATATTTAAGCAATATTTATTTCTTCATTTGCATCAGATTGTCTCTTAAAATACTAGTGTTTGTTCATTTTTAATAATCAAAAATTATAAATTAATATAATTATGCTGAGGCCTCTAAACTCACCTCGGTAACATGCCTAATCTATATTATAGTGAGTAATTATTATTATTATTATTATTTAGCACCGCGTCTTACTTCCCGTTCGGGTTATACGCTTTAAGTACTAATAACGCTAATGGATTAGGAATTAGGAAGGTTGAATTAGAGGAAGTGAACCCGCATTTGCGTGGAGGGAAAGTGGAAAACCATTTAGGAAAACCCATCCCAGTTCACCCGACCGAGATTCGAACCTCGATCTCCCCGTCCTCACTAGTTGTGCTCAACACGACTAGCGCGTTAGCCAACTACGCCACCGAGGCGGGTATATAGTTAGTAGAAATCATTTAGTGCTCCCTTTTTTAAGGATTATAAAATATAACGTAAAAGTTAAAAATCAATCAAATCAAAATGATTTCGTTGGTCCATAGTTTCCCACACTTCCTTCCTCCACGCAAATGCGGTATTATTTAATTTAAATTATAACATTCTCATCCATATATAGGGCAGATAGTCAGAACGGATACGCAGTGCACAAAAAATAATAGCTGACAATCATCCTTATGTTATTTCATTGACAAGTTCATTTACTCTCAATTTCCGTCTACGTGAGGGAGAAATTCAAAGTTTGATTCCTTGCCATTTGTACTAAATGGTTTAGTTCCTTAATGGAATCCCACTCTCCCAGAATTCAAATTTGGATACATTTCCTCTAAACTCTACATTTCTGATCCCTAAGCTCCTGCGTCATTAATACAAATGCGTATAACATGATACTTGGTGGTAATAAAATCAGCTGTTTAACTTTATTTGTAAATACCCTGATGAGGTTTCAACCTATAACTATACAGTAGATTTCTGATATTCCGAGTCCCACTTATCCGATGGTTCGTGTTAAACGAGGCACTCATTCTGTCAAAAGTGTATAATTTTAATGGAATATTTATACAAATTCAGCTTAACTCTATAATACAGTAAATGCAATAATTTGTAATTTAACTTATATTAATAAATTAATAATTTGAAACTGACGAACAATGTACACAAATCCAGTACGTTATAGTAATTTATAACCTACAACTCTTACACGCTCCGTATCATCCGAGATTTTTCGTATCCGAGTTAGGCTCGGTCAATATTACCTCGGTTACTCGAGTCTTCTGTAAATTATTTTGTTATTAAGAGTTTACAAAATAAAATAATAATTTTCTTTATTCAGATTTAAAAGAAAGTTATTAGTATACTTATTCAGTATTAATATTTATAACATCATAAATGACCATTAAAGATCCCATGAATTAAAGTACGATTATATTATAGTATTTTTCCATGTTTAGTAACAGTATTTAAATGTTTTTCCTAATAAAGACTTTACCTATGTGGCCATCATTAAAAACTAAATTTTGTACAAGGGAGTCGATAGTATTGACTCGATTATATTACCATCATTCTTTAAAGAAAAAAAATAGAGCTCATCTTATTTTATTTGAAGGACGAGCTACAAAATAGGCGTCTTTTTAAATAAATTTGAAAACTTTTATAAATCATTGTAGGTAATTGATTTCTGACCCATAATACCCGGTATTTATTGTGTGTGTGTGTATATATATATATAAATATATATATATATATAAATATATATATAAATATATATATATATATATATATATATAACTTTCTGAATTCGTTAAACTAAAGTGTAGCCATTAGAATGGTAAAAAATTTTTTTTTTTAGAAGTTCTAACGTGAAAATGAACCCCTCATGAATAAACAAAGTGGCCAAATTGCGATTAGTGTTTGTGCAGGAATAAATGTAGAACAAACGATACTCTATGTGAAACAATACACAGTGAAAGCAGAGAAAAACAATTAGAATCGTAAAATCTTATATTTTAAAAGTGGTAAGAGTTCGAAACTAACTAAAACCTGTACCTACCCGTGTAAACATTTGTGAGCCTATCAAAAACAAACCATAAAACTTTTGAGGAACTATTTAAGAGCAAGCCATTTGCATCCTAAGATAATAGATAGATTTTAAAACTTCGGAATATCTCTGAGGAGTTGACTTCATTTTAAATATATCTTTTGTAGGCTTATCAAAAAATAACTAACGAAACATTTTCTGAAATAACAAAAACAAAAATATTGCTAGTAGATATGAAAAGATAGATTTTTATAGGTGTGCGTGTCTGTGTGAGGGTGGTGTTAAGAGTTTGAGGGGGAAGGGGGGGGGCTCGTGGGTTTTACCCGCATCGTTTGTTACTTGGTCTAAGACAGAGGTTGGCAAACCTTCTGCCAATTGCCATAAAAGTGTGGTGGATTTCATCTTGCCAACTATCACAGTAAAATAAAATATGGCGTGTGCTATAGTTGTAACTTTATATACTCTGCATATATATTTTAGAAAAATTCCGCATAGGCATTGGCCTTAGATATTCAGCCTAGGTTTCTGCCAATTTTCAGAAAAAATTATTGTCAAATTTTTTTATTAAATCACCTTACATTTTCAATTTGAGAGATGTTAATAATTTGTGGCTTGAGACAGTTGTAACCGAGAAGTTAAAGTATACATGTTTTGAATAGACTTGTTCAAAACGTAAGTGTTGTTTTAATTGTTCCATTGGACCAACGACTTTCTCAAACTTAACATATTTTTTTACCACAAAGTTTTAATACACGTTCGGGCGATACGCTTCTCGATATACTTGATTTAATTGACTCCAGGAGAACGGAATTCTAAATAGTTTTTCACTCTTTCTCTGCGGTAATTCGGGTACATTTAATCTAAATTATACCATCCTCTTTCCTATCAGGCTTGAGTAGTTAATTTATATACGTATATCCTGAACAGGTAATGAGACTCAGCAGAAGAAGAAAAAAACTCTTAGGCCTACGTCTTCCAAAGTTCCCAAAGATTAAAAGTAATACTTACATTTTATACAAACTTAACATTTATTACACTACTACTCTCTACAAGATTATTGAAAACTGCAAGAAATAGTTTAGAGGAAAAGATAAGTGATTGTATTGCTATTTGGAGAGGGAAACGAAAAACTCTTATTGTTGTTTATTTAATCTTATTATAATCTCTTTCAAACCCTTCATAAGTTGATTTTTAATTTTAGGTGAAGATAAAGTGAATTGGGAAACTTTTATATTATTCTGGGGTTACATACTAAGCCCTCTGACTTTATATATATAAACATGATCATAAAATCTTCGTCTCGAAGTTGAAACGTGGTCTTAATTAAATGAACGTAAGGAATGATTGTTACAACAAATATTTTAAAGAAGAAAAAAAAGCTTATATTCAATGTAATTTGCAATCTCTCTTTGCCTAACCTTTAACGTATGGGTTTCTATCACCTTGATAATACGAGGATACCATTTTATAAACCTTACCGATATAAGTGAGTTTTCTAGTGTTTATTGTACTAATATATAATATAATTTTAAGATTGTTACATACCTACACCAGTGGTCTCATGGAAAAGTAGGCAGTCCAGTAATATACTGAATTGCCAGTATCGGCAAGATAGACGCTCGAATATAAAACAAGGGTAGTGAGGGAAAGGGTAGTTCTACCTCTCCTTAAGATGGGAGTGCATGGAACGCGAATGAAGGTCAGTGTTTGGTTATTTATATAGTGTTTTTTTTATCAAATAGTCAAAGCTATTATTTATACTTTTCAGTGAGGATTACTCCATCTAGATATCTTATTCTGATAATTGAAAAATAACACCTGGACACGGAAATTGAACCCGGGACCTTTGGCTTATGCATAAGCCAAAGGGTCCGGGTTCGATTCCCGTGTCCAGGTGTCATTTTTCAATTTTCAGAATATGTCTATATCTCCAGTAGAAACATAGAATTAAATTTTCTTCACATAGTGATATTATATCTGTTGAATATATTTCTTGACTGTAGCGGCATGAGATGATAAATATTTTAAACTAAGATAAAATGTTATTATTATATTTCAGAGCACCATTAACACATATTCAAAACACTGTTGGGGTCACCACGTGAAGAAATTTAAACTCGTGTTTTTACTGGAAAAAATGTTTTTATATAAAAACCGCTTGAACAATTACCTTTTCTTCCGTCCCCTACATCCCATATGGGAAATGAGAGTGAGTACCACCCTTAATAAACACTGCTGTGTTCTAAACTCTGTTATCTAATTTTTATCATAATATTTACTATACTTATGATTGTATTCTGACCTCAAATTTAGTTTTTGCAGATTCACACAATTCCTTCAGAATATTTCGTCACTGGAAATTCAAACTATTCGAGATAATGTTCAAATCACGTGACCCTCAATGTAGGTTTAGCGCCTCAATTCAAACCATACCAATCAGACTCTTTTCCCTGTTTAAAAAAAAACATATTTGAACCTGATGACAAAATAAAAGCCACTGGTGCAGTTGTTTACTATACTCCTCCACCTAGATTACCACTGCAGCTACATCTATCTATAACGGAACGAACTAAATTATATTGTGCCAGTGTCCATCGTGGACAATACTCTCTCCATAACATCACCGCTGTGTCATCTGGCAAACCAGCTTTGCCCGGGGGTCCAATCGGGAGGATGGGGGTGATGGGAGGTCACCGGTTCGCTTACCACTGGTGGTGGAACTTGTGAATGTAGCTCAGCGTGAAATGAATGGCATGGTATGGCTCCGGTCTGGTAGCAGCTGCATGGGAGATCATGCTGTTCCCACCCTCCTACCACCCGGCTCCCCCGTCTTTCGCTTCTCACCCATGCTTCCCTCCGTTCTCTCATTCTCTTTATCCCCTCTCTTGTTCTCTCTTGTTCAGTTTCCGTTCGTTATGGATGGGATTTTCGATCGGTATTTCATTCTCTGTTCGTTCTTCTCCCTCCAAAACTGCGTTATCTATGGACACGCAGACTAAACGTCAAGCTCATCTAAGATAGATTGCTATTGACTATGAGGTCATGGTTCGAATCCCGCCTTAATGTACTGAGATGGGTTTTCTTAGGAGTTTTCCCACCCTTCCACCATACAAATTGTGCTACATTTTATATAATAATCATACATTCCTTATGATTATGTATTAAATATATAAACTGATATCCTGGATTGGTATTAATACATTATAAAAAAATCTGCTTCCGTTTTTTTAAATATATTAAAACGTTCTTGTTCTTGAATCCATTTGAAATTTCAGGTTTGAACCATGATAAAGATTCTAATAAATTGAAAAATGTCTCCTGGACATAGGTCTTGAGCTCGATTTCCGCGTACAAGTGTAATATTTTAATTTATTCGAATATGACTCAGCTATGGCAGATTTCCATAATAATAATTATTAATCCCTCAAGATTCGCCTTTTATATATACTTAATCATATATCGTTGATTTCTTCCATCGCGATATAGATTGTTAACATGTTGTGCTTCAAACACTTTTCAGCCACCTATGATGGAACATGTTTCGAATCCAAGTGGGGTTAAAATGTTTAATTTTCATGCTTTAAGATATAAGGTATACTAGGCATTTGGAGATAATCATAATTGTGGTTTCACGTGCTAAGAGTTATTTCTATTAGTATTACATATAAACATTTCAAGTTTGATTTCAGCGCTAAGGATGAGGATGGTAACCTTGAAAGAGAAATTATCAGTGTTATTGAGAAAAGAGGATCGGGAAAATCATAGTAATACGTAACAATGCATGAAAAACTATCCCTGGTGCCCCCAGCCGAGACTCGAGCCTGGATTTCCTCCGTCATCAGCAATCAAGTGCGATACGAGTCTTAGTGCCTTGGACTTTTAGCTTTACTGTTGCAGAACACCACTCTTGTTAATTGTCTGTTATAACAGTATTTTAATAATGAAAATCCTTCTACGTTTCCAACCCTTACTTTACACTTTTTAGAGCAAAATCCCCGACGCGATTTTACTTCTATTATCTTCACTTTATTACCTCTTACAATTTCTCGTCTTTTTATTTTTATTTTTATATATAAGTTTAATCCCTCCCCTATCTCTTTAGAACGTTTTTCTTTCATTTTATATTTCTTTTTTATTCTCTATCTCTTCTTTCCTCTCCTATTTCTTTAGCACTCCCATGAATTCACACATCAGCGGCGCTAACCCCGATGAGGATGAGGGAAATGAGAGGGTTTTGTGTGGGTTGGGGGGGGGGGGGGGCGGGGGGGTATATAAAATTGCAACGATTAGACAAGAGGGTGTATAACTAGATATATTAAGGGGTTGACTGGAGTGGTTTATTAAGGCCAACATTTACAGTTGTATTGANGGTCGGGGGTGTATGATCCCGGTGTGAACTATAATCGGCTTTTGATGCCATAGTGAGAGGGGGTAGTGGGGAGGGAAGCCCGCTACTTCTACGTAATACACCCCTTTCACCACCACCACCCGTAACACACTCATGATTTAACCAAACTCGTTGCATTGTGGGAAATAATCGTGTTTGAATCCTGATAATGTTATTTCTGGTAATCTTGAAACAACATTTTCATAGTAGGCTGATTCCGGTGAGGTTCAGTTTTACATAACCTATTTTATGTCTTCTTACACGCATCGGTGGACACGCGGACTAAACTTCAAGCTCATTTTTCTTATTTTGCCGGTGACAGGTCGGGAATAAAATATCAGCCAAGGTGTTCAATCCTAAATGGATTATCACTCTTTCTCTATACAAATGCGGGTGAATTTAAGCTTAAGTTTACTTTTCTCTTTCCTACCCTATTAGTGTAGTTACGTTAATATAGACCGGGCGAATAGTGCGGGAATAAAAAAATTCTTCTTTTCTTAAATATTAATTTTAAATTTTCATATTTTTTGGCGTTCATTCTGAAAACAGGTAAAATCTATAAAAACCAGTGAGTTCAGCGTGACAGAGTAAAGTCAGGGGATATGTTAGTGATAATTTAAAATGTCCCTTGAATTTTAGAATATTAATGCATTTTTTAATTTCAATTAGAAGATTATATAGCCTGGTGTAAAATATTTTGTTTTACCTACAATTCAGCTGATTTAGCGAAGGGCACTGACACATTTCTTTTTAATAATTATAGTGTCAAGAATATAATATAAAATAATAACAACAATAATATTTTTTATTTTTTCTTATATGATGGATGACAATATGGAAAAAAATAGCTTAATTTTTTTGTCTGGGAAACCTAGAAAATTCAGAGATTTCAAGGAAATTTTAAAATTTGTATCAACCCTGTTATGGACAGATTAATCCTTCTCTCTAATTAGTAGATATAAAACAACGCTATGTGTGTCGTAGCCTTTTATCCATTAACATAAAGTCCCTGAATACTTTTTTTAGCACCACGTTTTACTGTGCATTCGGTTTACATAAATATTTACCAATAACGCTAAGTAGTTAAGGCTGAGGAAGGTCAACTTTAGAGGAAGCTCACCAGAATTCTAAGGGAGGGAGAGTGGAAGACTCTGTAGGAAATAACACCCTCAGTAAACTCAACTGGGATTCTAACCTCGATCTCCCTGTAATCTGCCATCCAGTCAATGATTATGAATCTCTAATGACGCGAACCAGGAATGTCCGATGGTTTGAATGACGCCGAGATTTCATTAACCAAGGTCTGACTTAGAAAGTAGGAAACTATTTTGAAAAATATAAACGTTACTGAAACAATTTTCATATATTCATACTTAAATTTAATCAGTGATTAGAAAAATGATAACATTCCAGCTTCCCTGGTTGTCTGTAAAAAGAGAAAAAAAAGTTTACTGACAATATTATATTTTTTATTGAAAAGGTTTCTATTAGGCAAATGAATCCTAATCAATAAGTATTCAATCCCAAAATATCAAAGTGAAATTCTCATTAGTTTATTAATATTTAAGGTTGTTTGAATGGTATACATTTTTACAATCGATGCTTTGGCAGCAGGTAAAATAAGCAACTGATATCAATTTTATGACAACACATACTTAGATATGGAGTCAATCTTTTTTTTTTTTAATATTATTTTTAAATATTATCTGTACACTCGCCAGTTGACAGCAGCTACGTATTATGACTGACAAAGTATTGGTTGGCGATATGGAGACCCACAGGTGCGGTCAGTAGCGGCCTTTTGTCCTTTGCTCTCATGTTTCAATAAACATTATTATTTTATAAAGAGCAGCTGCTTGATTATTTTGTATGGCGGTAGTTTTCTCTCTAAATAGTATTTTCTTTACAATACAAAACCGTAAGATTTATATAAGGTGTTGGAAACATATTATTTAACTATAGCTTTACTAGAAATTTATTTTCTGTGTAGCATAAACAAAAAAGGACTTGTTTACAGTATTTCATACTTAATTAGTCTTGTCCAGCTTTAATAACGTATTTCTACCGCGTTACACATACACGATTGTGAAAATGAATTGTCCAATATACCAGGAATACTATCCTTCTTTCACTCAACGAAAATTTCAAGGCCGATTTTAGCATGTAGGGAGACCAAAATATTCGCTTTCTTTCATTCATTAGATAACTGATTAAAATATCATTATTTATTATTATTATTTAGCACTGCGTCTTACTACCCATTCGTGTTATACGCTTTAAGTACTAATTACGCTAACGGATTGGGAATTGGTAAGGTTGAATTAGAGGAAGTGAACCCGCATTTGCGTGGAGGGAGAGTGGAAAACCATTTAGGAAAAACCACCCTAATTTCACCCGACCAAGATTCGAACCTCTATCTCCCCGTCCTCGGCAGTTGGGCTCAACACGACTAGCGCGTTAGCTAACTACGCCACCGAGGCGCATCTGATTAATATAAACCTACAAACTGGCTATCTACGTTCAATTTACCATATGTATAGAATGTTATATATGATTTTCCATCAACTGAATCAACTAATATTATATTATCTGTAACCATCACTTTTCTTAATTTAAATCACTATCCATTAATTAATAATAGCTTAAGGTAAAGTATTATAAATACTGACCTCAAAGAATAACTTTGTACTCTCTTAAATTCCCTTCATAATATTATCTGAATCTTACTATAGTTTATTTTCACTGAAGAGTGGGGGGGGGGGG